>OZ024671.1:2100415-2392367 GCA_964016965.1 Diacarnus erythraeanus | reverse complement strand
GCAGAAGAACCATCTACAGAAATATATATTTAAAAAATAGCATTTCATACACTGCATGAGTTGATGTCATTTATTGACTAGACATAAGCGGAGGAAGTATTTTGTTTCTTTTTTGGGGGGGAAGGGTTGTGAGTATACTTTATTAGGTGGCTAGCCAGTTAAAATAACAATTATATAAAATTTACCAAAAAAGATTGTCTTCTTTCGTTAACTAATATAAAAATAGAGGCATAGAGGCAATTGCTTTTAGGTCAAGTTTATGGAACTCCTAGGGAGGTCTTTCTCCTCATTATGACTTTTTTAGACATGTAACTCAGTAAGGTAGTGTTGCCATTATAAGCTAGCTAGCTATTTGATCAGCAAATGCTGTGCATGTGGCAATTTCATTATAGTTTCACAGTTGAAATAGCTACTAGACATGGATCATGGTAATTTTTAGGAGGGGGCAATGCCCCCCTAATATCTTTTTGAAGGGGGTAGGGTGATTGACCCCCTGACCCTCTATTCAACCACCTATGCTAGAAAAGATGCTTTGCAAACATTTCTTACTAAATGTCATAGATGATATGCTACTTGACTCTCCAAAGACATTGGTAGCACTGACACTGACATGATAGGTCTGGTCTGAGGAGGAGGGGGAGAAGGAAGTGGAACACAGATCCTCAATGCAGCTGTCAGACCTGACAATCTTCTGGTCCACCCTTTCTCCTGTACTGCTCACAAGGATAACTGTGTAGTTGATAATTCTGTCATAGGAACACCTCTCAGAGATAGATGGAGGCTGGAAAAGCATAGATAATAACCACAATGAACTGAGAAATAATTTTTCTAATGTTAAGTAGCTACTACATAAATACATACACAAGTTTATATAGTCTTCTTCAACAATAGTAACTCAAAATTCCCCAAGAAGAAATAAAGTAGGGAAGCAAGTCTTCCATTGAGATGCACATACAAAGTTTCAAAAGAGTCACTCATTTGACTTCTAAAATGGGTTCTGGTCTTCTTCATATCAAGTAAGTAAGCAAAGGACACATTCATACTATAAGTTTAGCAATGGAGGAGTATACTACTCACTACTCAAACCACTCAGTTATTAGCTGAGATAGAAGATTCATCATCCAAATGTCATTATAATCCAACACCTTTTGCACATTTACCTCATAATAGTGGCTTTTTCTGAAAACGCTTGTAGCTATCATTCTCTGATGTTAACAATCATAAAAATTAATGCTCAAGAACTTGAGTGTGAAATCTCTAGTAGCTACCTCATGTGTCATGTCAGAGGATACCAAAGAAATAGTGTGAGATCATTATCTGATTTAGTCATATTATATTCACCATCAGTACTAAGCATTAATAATGTTAAGTGCGTCTACTGCTATAGTAAGAATTAAGACATGTCAACAGTAGAAAACAGAAAGATATGGAGACTTAGGATAATACATCATGCACAAACTATTGTAAAATTAGGAGTTGTGCATGGCTACAACCTTTAATTATAATACTGTTCCATTATCAATGTTTAATCTTATCACAGATAATTGATGATGAATTCACACCTGAAACAGCTGAATTAACTAATTTTTAGTCCAATGTTCTGTTAGTCATTCAATGGTACTCCAGGTAATTGTACTGCCTCTCTTCTACAATAGAAACATTAGTGGATAACTACTCTGTATACAGATAGTGAAAAAGGCTAGCATTCCAAGTCTATCTTTTATCTTAAAAGCAGCAATTTCATAACAAATGCAAAGCACCCAGTGCCAGTTTATGTTCCTAGCTATATCTCGGTCACCTCCACACTTCTCTAGAGGTGAAGCCATCTGCTAAAACTTATGTTGAAGTCCAGATAGTTGAGATGGAGAAAGCTAGTGGTAAGAAACTATCTATTTGTCCATCAGGAGGTAGTATATATTCAAGTAGAACACAGCCCAGTACTTTAAATATTGGCGTGTCTAAGTAGAAGAACTAGCTAAAAGGCTACATGTCACAAGGCCAAGCAATCAGCAATGTCGTTGTTGCATTCAACATTAATAATAATGATAGTGTAAGTTTTATCCTAATAGCATGAAATAAACAGAGGTCTAGTTTATATCTGCTGCTATAAGGGGAAAGGGAAGGAGAGGAAACATATATAACTTAAACGGGATAAAACTTAGTAGCATTGTAGTTGCTTCTGTCTCCATACTACAGGAATCTATGGTATTGGTGACCTCAGCTGAGCCAATCTCAGCTAGTACTTAACTGTGTAGGTTTAGTAGTTATCCTGGCATGCTATCTTTTATTGTGAGCAGCTGACTTGCACAGTTGCTTTAGTTTTGTACTAGTAGTAGGTGCTTGCCATGGAAAAATGGTGGGTATGGCATCAGGTTTGTTCATTTGTTTCATTTTCAGGCCTATCTTTTTGGATAGGACTGATGTTGGCTCAAAGCATTCTTCAGTGAAATGCTCACTATAAAGGGCTGAATACTCACTGGGACCTTTACACTTATCCCTTGTTCTCTGTACTTGCAATGTCCAAGCTCTTCTAAGCTTGCTATCTACTAGAAACTTGAAAAGGACACCATTCTTATTAATGATTATAATATAGAACATCCAAATGCAACACACAATACCTTTCCATTGTTACAATTCTACACATCTACAACCACACAGCACCGAATTTGACTCCCCACATCTACATCATCAATAGGTCCCACCCATAATTGATCCAAACAGGAAGTGGATTTTAAGGTGCATTTTTAGTGCCTTGTTTTGTGGCCACAGTAAGGTGTAAACAAATAATGTTCACTCCAGTGTTTAAGCACCACCCAAGGAAGGTTTTAGTGTCATTTAGAAAAAAAACTTTTTTTGGGCTATCTACCTACCCTTAAGGTTATCATTTTGAAGCTCTTTTCATCCTCTATTTGAATGATTTTATGGGAAGGGGGGGGGATATAATTATTATGTTGAGAAAAAAGTCAGTCACTTGGGTGACCTCAATCCCCCCCCCCAACTTACAGTATAGTAAGACTTTGACTTTGCTCATAGATACTATAATGATAGATATGTTTTACATACAACACATTATTATTTTTTTTTGTATTCCTGTACTATACTCATATAAAAGTTTATTGTAATTTCTTCAGCAATCAATGACCAGTAAGTAGCTAATAGAGAGCTGATCCTTCTTGCACTCGAGTTTATGCATCAAATTATGGAAAGACCAGAGGGTGTAGCATTCACTTCTGGGTATTTCTGACTAGACTGTTATTCACTTGAAGGTAGCCTTCACTTCTAGCCCTGTTATCAAGATATGGACTCTTACGTTGCTTAGAGAACCATTTCTCGTTCATTCGATGATAAAAACCGACTCTGTCTCAACCATCGATCATTCTTTAGAAGACAAAACTCTTCAAACTGCCCTCCTGTAAGTAACAATCTAGTCAGAAATGTCCAGAAGTGAATGCTACACCCTCTGGTCTTTCCATAATTTGATGCATAAACTTAGGTGCAAGAAGGAAGTCCTCAGGATCTCTCTACTAGCTACTAACTAGTCATTGATTGCTGAAGAAAATTGTAACTTTTTCCGTATGAAATTATAGTACAGGAAAACAAAAATACGTGTTGCATGATATAACTTTGAAGAAATATTGCAAACTTTAAATAGCATTTGTGGCCTGTAGTTATGTAAACTACTTAGCAGAGCTGAAGTGTGAACACAGGCAGTAGGGAGGGTGTACCTAGGCAATAAGGTCAAGTTCCTCTTGTAGGAGCTATAGTTTAAAAAAATAGCAAAAAATGAGAGGAGCATTTTAAGAGTAAAAACAAAACCATAGGTTATACCGATAATTAGGCATTTTTCCTCTTTTATAAAATGTGCTAAATGAAAACCAAAAAAAAAACAAAAAAAAAAAACATTTTGAAGTGCTGAGTTTGTTTTTCTGACATGCATACCTACGTATGCAATAGTGGCAAACAGTTATCTCCAACCAGACAAATAATATGACACAATTATATTACAATGGCACCATTCCTACCAAAACATATTGAACCAGGTAAAATATATGGATTAATCCTCAGAAGTGGTATAGTTAAATCATTAGATAGTTATAGTCTTATTTTAACGAGAGTACTGGAGTTTAATTATATTCATTGATCACAGATAAATGTTTACACCTTGATTTAACAAGTCATTTGCTCAATACTTGAATTATTCTGTGGCTATATAGCATACAGATGGTTAAGCTTTTCACATATTATTATATTAACTTTACTACCTAGAAATCAGATCAGAGACATGCAGAATTTCAACCAATAGAGACATTCCATAGCAATTTTGCTTGAAGATCTATCAAAGAGAGAGCTGGGTTTTTTGTGCTGATGGCTCCAACTAAGACTACAGGCAGACACGAGATCTCATTCCATACAATACAACGATTAGTAGCTACACTTTCTAATCATTCACATTAACAATAATGCATACCTGGTTTCTCCAACTCACTCTAACTTCTCTTAGCTGTGAACTGCTGTCATAAATTGGTTCAACTTCAAAATTTGTTACATTCTGTGGAACTACAATAAGTTTTATGATTCTCCTTGTTGCTACTATAATTACTTCATTATTGTGGAGATGCTCTAGCTATTATGACAGTTTACATAAAAGCAACTCCACATTCATCTGTAATTTACGTAATATTATGGCTATGAGATGTTTCATAGTAATATGAAAAACAAGTAAAAGCTATCTAATTTTTGTTATTGTTCAATGCAATGCACTTTACCTTGTGGCTGTACAGTGAAGTTATATTCCATTCCCTCCTGGTCCCCACAGTTAATGGCACTGACTTCGAAGTTGTACTGTGTCCCCAGAGCCAGTCCAGGACAACTGTAGTTCTCACTGAAAATTACATCTCTTGAACAAGTGGAGATATTAGGTGTCACAGACACACGATACATCTCTATGTCATGTTGAGAGTTGAAGGAAGAGTTCCACTGCAAGGAGACACCAGGACCTCCAGGAGAGAGGAGGAGGGAGCAGGAGGTGGAGGATGGAGGTGGTGAGATATCTAAAAATGAGACATGCATGGAAATTGGAATATGTGAAGGGTCAGAGTAGAAATGGAACCCTAACAATGTCCCTTCAAAAATGCTTAATTTGTAACTATGTTAATATAAAGGAAGGCAAGGTCCAATTTGGTTGTTAACTGTACAGTAACTAAGGCAGTATATAAAAAGTAAAAGCTGGAGGGAGTGTGGCAAGGTGTGGAATCCTGTTAACTCCAGGGTTGTGACTATAACTGTCAGAGAATAGTGCCACTACTTTCATAGTCCTAGAGAGATAGTCAAGTTTTCTACAATTATAGTCACCAATATTCACTACAGTAGGTAAGGGTCATCAAATTTAAATATGTGATAATGAGTATAAATAACTTCCCAGCTGCTAGTTAGTTTATTACTACAATGAGTAACTAGCTTGTTTTAGTGTATTGCTAGATCCCTGTGTGTGCAAAGCAGGAAAGAGTCTGATGATGTAATATCGGGGTTATAGCTACATATAATTTGTGGCAGATCCAGATGTTCTGCATATATTATCTGTCTCATTCTAAATGTAGCTATTGACCCCAACTACATGTTAGTGGGTGTCCTCAATCCAATTCCAACAAAATCATTGATTTTACTTTCTACTGAATTCCATGTTGAAAAGTCTATAGTAATGAG
Organism: Diacarnus erythraeanus; assembly: GCA_964016965.1. NCBI lineage: Eukaryota > Metazoa > Porifera > Demospongiae > Poecilosclerida > Podospongiidae > Diacarnus > Diacarnus erythraeanus. The sequence goes on along the minus strand of OZ024671.1, from coordinate 2,386,664 downwards.
TATAACAGTACACAAATTTAAAGTAGTTCGTGAGTAGAGTGACAATTTCCAAAACAAAGAGTCAACTCCGGAATATAACTGTCAGGGACTCACATCGGACATGTGATGTCTCACACTAGCTACAGCTGACGGGACTATACTATGTAAGACTATTTTATTCTCATTGACTATCATTATTATTAATTTGTATTATCATTCTCATTATTATCATTGTATACTGAACTGCACATGCTCAGTAGTTGGTTTATGGTTGCTAGGTCGGAGAGTGATTGTTTTATTGAACACCATTATTATATGAACGGTTATAGCTACTCAAAATAATATTTTTAACTACTAACGCTACTTGTTAGTTTTAAGAACCCTCACATTTGGTGGCAGCGGTGCCGTGTGGACTTCAGCAGCTTCATAGAATCACATAGACCTGATCTAGAATCAACTCTTCGCAGATTTAAAAGAAGATTGCGATGTCTACGCGACAAGGAACGAGATACAAACAAGTAGTACTAGCACCTCCGGAAGAAGAAAAAGAAGAGGAAGCTGAACAACCTCCAGTGCTTTACACAGATGAAATTCTTTTTCAAAAAGAAGGGTCTTTGTTAGAGAAAGATGAACAGCTTCTGAATGAAGAGGCTATGAGAAGTGACAATAATGGCTCTGAGGAAAAATTTTGTGGTCCTTCAGAAGATGCCATAGGAAAGGTGTTTTACATTATGATGGAAAGGGAGAGAGCCCAGGAAAAGAGGGAGCAAGAGTGGAAGGAGGAAGAACGAAGACGAAGAGAAGAAGAACGTTTGCAAGAGGAGAGACGTCGAGAGGAAGACCGCCTGCGACGAGAAGAAGATAATCGACGTTGGGAAGAGCTCTTCAAAACAATGATTTCTTCTACAGCCAAGTATTCAACATCTCCAACTTCAAGCTCCTATGATAGACTCCGGGATATCCCTAAGCTACCTAAGCTACAAGATTCTGATGATATTGAAGCATATCTGTATACATTTGAAAGACATATGGAAACATACAAAGTTGAGAAGGCATACTGGGTGGCACAGATAGCACCACTCCTTCGTGGAATGGCACAAAAAGCCTACATGTCTGTGCCAAGAGAGTCTTCCAATAATTATGAGGAAGTGAAAGAAGCTATCCTTCAACGCTATGATATAGGTGAGGACACTTATCGCCAGAGATTTACCACAGCAGTACCTCAAGACAAGGAGTCTTATTCTCAGTTCAGTGCTAGAGCAGGTGATCTACTGGATAAGTGGGCGAAGAACTGTTCTACAGGAAAGGACTGGAGAGAGCTGATTGGAACTGAGCGAGTAATCAGTACAATGCCCCATCATGTCCAAGCATGGGTCAGAGATAAGAAACCAAAGACCATGGTGGAGGCAGGGAAATTGGCTGATGATTATGTAAGAAACAGGAAATTTGAGTATGGGGCAGGAAATCGCCAATTCAGGAGAAATGACGATCGCCCTGGAGTACGAGACAAGGATAGAGGAGGAAAGGAGAAAAGAGAGGAAAAGTGTGTTGTTACTAGTGTCTCAAGAGAATTCAATGGAACTAGTTACAGCAATCACAACAAAAAATTCTCCAAAAGTTTTGACAAAGAGAAAGGGCCACTCTGCTTCAATTGTAAGAAGTGGGGGCATGTATCTGCTCAGTGCCCAAATAAAGCAGAAAATGCTAACTACAGTGGGCAATGGCACAAAAGAGAAGACACAGGAAGAGCGATAATCTACCAAGGAACTATTGAGGGAAAGGCAGCACCCCGTCTTCGTGTGGACAGTGGAGCTGACAGAACCTTGGTAACCCAAGCTGGATCCCAAAAAGAGCTTTTGTAGGAAAATCTCAACTGTTTCGAAATGCATGGGGAGATATAAAGAGTCTGCCCTTAGCTGAGGTACAGATTGTAGTTGGAGGAAAGAAGTACACCCTAGAGGTAGCAGTGACAAAAGGCCTGGCATACAATGCTCTACTGGGTAGAGACATTCCAGAGCTAAATCAGTTGGCAGAAAAGTTTGACAAACAGCGAGCTGAGGAGGCCTTAATGGTGACTTCAAGAGCACAAGCCAGAAGGGAACAGCTAGAGGATAAGGAACTGCAGAGGAAGCAGTTGCAATCTGAAGTTCAACCTCACACCCTTGAGGATGAAGAAGATTCATCTAAAGTATCACATACCCAATCAGATGAAGAAGAGACTAGTCAGAGTATTCAGCCTGTTCATGAACACTTTATGGACATTAATGAAGAATCTACTTTGACATCAAAATCACCACAGGAATCTAAAAGTAACCTTGGTGATCTGTATAATTTTGATCCCTCTTTATTCTTGCAAGTTCGAGATAAGAAGAAGCTTACCAGAAGTCAAAAGAGGCAACAGTCAGTACAGTTACTGAGTGAAAAAGAGGCAAGCTTGCCAGAAAAGATGTCTAGAGAAGAACTTGAGTTGGCTCAGAAAAATGATCCAACACTGGCTGAAGCTAGACGCCAGGCAGATATGGGAGGAAAATCCTACCTTTGGCATGACGGCTTACTGTATAGAGTGAGAGAAGTGAAAACTCAAGAAGAACCAGAGCTACAAATTGTACTACCATTAAAGTGCCGTGAGTCAGTCTTGGAATTAGCTCATTCAGCTCCCCTTGCAGGTCACTTTGGAAAACGTAAAACAACTGAACGTATCCTGAAGAGATTTTTCTGGCCAGGAGTTCGAAAGGAAGTTCAAGCCCTATGTCGAAGTTGTCCAAAGTGCCAGAAGACTGCTGTAGTTCAGAAAAATCGAGCTCCTCTGAAGCCCCTCCCTATTATTGATGTACCTTTTTCTCGAATTGCAATGGATGTTGTTGGACCACTCACCCGAACAGATAGAGGCAATAAATATATATTGGTCGTGATGGATTATGCGACTAAGTGGCCAGAAGCAGTGGCCTTGAAGTCAGTGGACAGTGAGACAGTAGCAAGAACTCTTGTGGAGTTGTTTGCTCGAATCGGGATACCTAAAGAGATTTTAACTGATCAGGGTTCAAACTTTGTATCGAAATTAATGATAGAATTTTATCATCTGACAGGAGTTACTCCCATTAAAACAAGTATATATCATCCACAAACTGATGGCATGGTTGAACGTTTTAATGCTACATTAAAGAGAATGCTTAGAAAAGGTGTTGCCAAGGATGCCAAGGATTGGGACCAACTTCTACCATTTATGTTGTTTGCTTATCGTGGAGCAAAACACACCACCACAGGATTTTCTCCCTATGAACTTGTATATGGACGTAAGATGAGAGACACTGTAGATATTCTCGCAGAACAGTGGGAGAATGGTGTACAGACAGAGCAGAATGTTGTGACATACCTCAGAAAAGTGCAAGAGAGGTTTCAAAGAATGAAGAAACTAGTGAAGGAGAATGAAGAACATTCCAAACAGGAAATGAAGAAGTGGTATGACAGGACAGCCCGAGAGCGTTCCTTCAAGGAAGGAGATCAGGTTCTTGTCTTATTACCATCAAAGAACAATAAACTTTTGACTGATTGGTTGGGACCATATACCATTACCAAGCAACTCTCAGACTTCAATTATGAAGTTGACATGATGGACAGAGCTAAGAGAAAGAGAACCTTCCACATTAATTCTCTCAAGGAGTGGCACTCCCCTATAGCAGCAGCCCTTTTAGTTCAAGAAGATCCAGAAGTGGGTGAAGAATTGCCAACCTGGGAGACTGACAGTAAGTCTGACGAAACAGATTGTTTTTCACATCTCACTGAAGACCAGAAACAGGACTTAGCACAACTGCTGAATGAGTTTCAATATGTCCTAAGTGACATTCCTGGAAAGACACAATTAGTCAGCCACAGTATCGAGACTGGAAGTGCTCGTCCTATTCGTATGCCTCCTTATCGACTTCCTCAGGCAATGAAAGAAACACTCCAAGAAGAAATTAAGGAGATGTTGAAGCACAAAATTATTGAACCTTCGAAAAGTGAGTGGGCATCACCTGTGATTTTGGTTTCCAAGAAAGATGGTACCAAGCGATTGTGTGTTGATTTTCGTAGGTTGAATAGTGTAACAGAAGCAGATCCATACCCCATTCCCCGAGTGGATGAGCTGATTGATCGGTTAGGGAATGCCAAATTTATTACAACATTGGACCTAACTAAAGGATATTGGCAAGTTCCTGTAGCTCCAGAATCAAGAGCTAAAACTGCTTTTGTCACTCCATTTGGCAAGTATCAGTTTTTAACAATGCCTTTTGGTTTAATGGGTGCCCCATCAACTTTTCAGAGAATGATGGATGACTTACTGAGAGATCTTCACTTATTTTCGGCTGCCTACATTGATGATATAGTTATCTTTAGTGAAGATTGGGATCAGCATGTAAAACATGTCAGAGCAGTGTTTCAGAAACTTGGAGAGGCTGGACTCACAGTGAAGAAAAAGAAATGTCAATTTGGCCACAAAGAGTGTCATTATCTGGGCCATATCATTGGCCAGGGCTATGTCCAGCCTGAAGAATGTAAGCTCACAGCTGTGAAAGAGTACCCCCAACCCAAGACAAAGAAGCATGTTAGGGCATTCTTAGGTTTGGCAGGTTATTACAGAAGATTTATTCCCAATTTTGCTGAGATAGCCACACCTCTATCTGACCTCACTAAGAAGTTGATGCCAAATACAGTTGTTTGGAATGAAAAGACAGAGCAAGCATTTGTGCAACTCAAGAAACTCCTCACTTCTAAGCCGATACTGCACAGTCCAGACATTAAGAAACCCTTCACTCTCCAGACTGATGCTTCTGAAACTGGTATAGGGGCAGTACTGAGCCAATCAGATGAAAGTGGAGTTGAACACCCCGTGGCATATTTCAGTAGAAAGCTTCTTCCTCGGGAGACTCGCTATGCCACAGTAGAAAAAGAATGCCTTGCTGTCGTATCTGGGGTAAGGTTTTTCAGAGTATACTTGGAAGGAACCAGATTTACCATTGAGACAGATCACCGTTCTTTAGAATATTTGCAAAGGATGAGGGAGACAAATGGACGTCTTACTCGCTGGAGTCTGAGCTTGCAACCCTATGACTTTGTGATTCGTCACCGAGCAGGAGTGAACAATGGCAATGCTGATGGACTTTCAAGGATAGCTTACACTCAGCAAGCTTCGTCTGAAAAAGGAGGAGGAGATGTCAGGGACTCACATCGGACATGTGATGTCTCACACTAGCTACAGCTGACGGGACTATACTATGTAAGACTATTTTATTCTCATTGACTATCATTATTATTAATTTGTATTATCATTCTCATTATTATCATTGTATACTGAACTGCACATGCTCAGTAGTTGGTTTATGGTTGCTAGGTCGGAGAGTGATTGTTTTATTGAACACCATTATTATATGAACGGTTATAGCTACTCAAAATAATATTTTTAACTACTAACGCTACTTGTTAGTTTTAAGAACCCTCACAATAACATATACTTGAAATGGTATTAACACAACAGTTTTAGAAAGGGCCAACATCCCATCTATACTTAATACTCTAGCTATAAACAAGCTAAACTTCTCAATTTACATCCCACTCACAAACCAACCACACTCCTCCCCACCCACCCATCCACACTAGAAAACCACCCAGAAGAATGATGCATTGAATATTGTCACTTCAGCATACACCATCATCATATCACAAATCAAGCATAGATTGTGGGACACTATACTTTTTCAGCACATACCACAAGGCTTCACAAGGGACAGAGTCATATGCTTTCTAAAGATTGGTGAACAGCAAGAAGAGCTTGGTGTATTATCGTCTTTTCTACTAACTGCCTGGCACAAAAGATCATGCCCCTATCACTTCCAAAGTCACTGCGAATCAGATAACACTTTCTTAGCCACAGTTTGCTATATGATCTTTATAAATAGCTTGCCTCCTACATACATCCAACAAACTAATGCCCCTCCAGATGTCACACCGGGACAAGTCACCTTACTTTTGGATAGGTACTATAAGAGCATCCTTCCACTCCTGAGGAACACTCCTGAGGAACACTCCCTCATGCCACATACACTTTAACAGCTCAACTACATAGATGATCCAGCTGGTTTGCACCACAACACTTGATCATTTCTGGCTGCACACCATTCTTCCAACCAGCCTTACCACTCTTCATCTTTCCCAATACTTAAAATACCTCATCTTCAAAAGGTGGTACATCCAGGCTATCGTAAATGGGATGGATGATCAGACACTCCATAAATGACCTCATCTGAAAGGGAGTTTATTACAGAGTACTTTACAAAAGTTATCCCACCAACAAGTAGTGATTCCTTGCTCATGACCTTACCACTTTGCTTCCTGATCACCCTAGTTATTACTTTCTGTATCTTCTCCATGCATTTTATCCCCGAGCCACCTGACAACATCCCAACTTCTACTACTTTTAACTGCCACTGGCACAAATAACAAATACTTTTTTTAAGACAGGGACATTTTCCTTGAATTAATCAGGCTATTTCCTATTATATCACTCTCTGCTGTACACACAAATCCATCCTTAATTGCTTCCTACTTCTCCATCCCATTCATCCCACTGTTCCAACAACTCTCCACACCCCCACAGATCTTCTCACCTTTCAATGCTACAACAGCAAGTCTCTTACTCACTGTAACAATGTGGGCTTCTTGACTAGATATGATTGACCTCGAAGCAGCTTGTGGTTAGTCTAATATTCAGCAGTTCTAAGCACATTCACATCACTGCATGTTTGCCTTTGACCCTCTCTCGTGAAGATAATATAGTTCATGAAATGCTATTATTTGCTGCCAGGTGCTGTCACTCATGTGCTTGTGGATCATCTTCTCCTCAAAAACAGTATACAGTACTTTATTCAATAATGAGTATCAAGACAATGATGCTTCATCAACCTCATTCAACCCCATGCCTACCACGTACTCCATCCCACTCATCACCACCCACCATCCCACTGCCTATAAGATCACCCAACAACTGCTTACTCTAGCATAAAATCACCCCAACACATCCTCTGCACTAATACCATCTACAACACTTTGCAGGTCTGCATAAAACTTTTCTTTATCCACTTGACTGGCTCTATGAGTAGGTGCATGCATACACACCAAAACACCATACACAGGACTCCTCCTCCTCCTCCTTGGTAACCTTCTTGCAGCCTTGTTACAGATCCTTAGTTTGGCAGTCCCAATCCCGGAGCTAACAGGATTCCACACCTCACCACACTCCTTCCAGCTTTCACTCATACAAGGGTCCAATATGATACCCACACCTCCATTCTTCTCACTTTATTCTGGTATTGGACGCTCAGAGTGTAAATTAGAGAAGCCATACACATCAAAACTGCACTTCCAAATCACTTGGTTTTACTGATACCCACCACACCCATCCTGAATTCTCATAGCTCCTGGGCTAGCAATATGGCCTTCCTTCCAACACCTCTACCACCTTTCTTGGACACATCTGTAGCAACCATCTGAATGTTCTCATGTTCCAACAACCAACATTAAGTCACTGGGATCTTGACCACTACAACTATCATGTGAATTAGCCATAGCTCAGCTTCTTGCTTTCAATTTTATTGAACAAGATGATGACAGTAAGGCTAGCAAAAATATTGTATTATCTTACACACAAGCTTTCACTAAGCAAATGATGAAGTAAAAACGGATACTATATGATCACTAAGGCTGTGTCAACCAGTCATGTTAGTGTTTTCCTCCCCTCCCATCCTTCCCCTTCTTCAACCCTTTCACTCCCCCCTTCCCCTCTTCATCCCCCTTTACCTCCTCTTCTTCACCCCCTTCATTCACTAGCTCTGCACCAAATATGACTTGGATTTACTCAACACACACACACCATGCTGCCTAGATTACTCAGCAACTTAGCTGTCTAGTCTTACCTCTAACACTGACTGTGTAAGAAGTACTGTTGAAAGGAGGAGAAGCACACTGTACTGATGATCCTTCAAGAATTGGTGCACCACCACTCAAGGTGGATGTGATATTTATTGTAACAAAATCCTGATTTCGAGACACACTTGTGACCCGTGCAATCACACCAGGTAGAAGAGGATTGAGAGTGATATTAACTGGTCTAGTATCTCCTATGAATGTATATGTCCCACGTACAGTGTCGTTCAATATCCATTGTAGAACAACAGGGACTCGAGTACCAACACAAGTAAACTCAATAGGTCCAGGACAGATTGGACCATTCCGCTGAAGAGAGGAGTTCAGGGAGATTAACTGTGCATTAGCTGGAGAAGAAAAAATATAACTTTAGCTGCAACTCTTTCAAAGATAACTAAGCATATGTGTGACTGCCCACTATCCCACTAACCAGAGGTAACACATAAATGTGCTTCAGCAGTTTCTATGAAAGTGCATATAATAAGCTACAAGTTTTGCAATGACATATGGCCATACAAGAGAGTACACACATCACAATTCAGACACTCTACAGATTATTTTGAGGGCTGAGCTAGAGGTGATTCTTAGTATAAATTCACCCATTGTAGACTCAATCAAACATCAACATTGCCTAGTACTTCAACATCCTCAACACCTACCTAGCTACTTTGTACACCACACCTACTCCAGTTAACATTCTCCCCAGAGGCGGTGGAAGCTGATTGTAGGTGGTCAGGCCCACCCCCCTCCCCACCCACTATAGCTAATTAGACTAGGCACTTGAACTGTAGGAGCATAAAACAGAATAATATTATTGAAACTGCAGCTGAAAAAATCAATGATCAAAATGCACACGTGAGTAATTTTTAATCTTGATGACCATTACCTACATTTAACTAAAAAGTGGTCAGGTTTTTGCCTGACCAGCCGGACCAGTTCTGCTGCCCCTGACCCCTCCCCTGGAAACTCCAGAGGTAATAAAATCAAATTCTAGGGGCCTATTCATTATAAATATTTCCTTCCCAACAAATATTCATATTCACTGCATAAAATTTGTTTGATGTCCTCTATTAGGAGTTAATTTGAAGATAGACCCTGTCCACCTCTTCCACTCTATACCAATGATCTACATCATATAGAGGCTATACTAAGCCAGAGAACTTAGTGCTAACCACTGAGTTTCTGTAGAGTCACCTCCAAACACATGGTTTTCTTTATTGTTCTGTATACAGAGTAGTTATATCTACAAATGCCTAGATTACCCAGAAATAATATTATATATATTATTATAATATTATTATTATTATTATTATATTAATATTATTATTATAATATTATATAATATTATTATTTAGCTGCCCAAGGAGTGAAATTTTAAACTATCCATCTAAAGGTTAAAACTGTCGACTGAAAATTCACCAAGAGGATGATCTTGGTATTACTAATCCTCACATACTTATAGACTGACTAAAGAGGGAGCACTATCAATGGTGAGACACTTAGTTACATGTTTTAGGTTGGCAGCAGTACAATTCTATAATAATTCAAAGGCTTCCTTCTACTGATTTCTGTTCTTAAATGCAACCTAGAAACACCCACAACTTGAAGAATGCCATATTAGCTAGCTATACCTTTTTTAGTTGTGTTGTGTTCACTACCTTAAGGTAATGTTAGGTACAAAATTTAGCAGTTCTGTGCTTTAAGACATTTAACTGGTACAATTTTGACTTTATTAGTATATTATATAGGAATAATTATTATTGTACACCATCAGTCCATGATATTAATAATATGAGGTCACAGTCCAAAATGGAGTATAGCTCCTAGAATAAGAAAGCACTGTTGAGGTACAATGATCTGATACAGAATAACTGCTAAAAATCAGTAGATGGCAAGTTCCAGGGCGTTACTGCTACGATTTTGGAAGAAATCAACACAGCAGTGATGAAGATGATCCTAGATATAAACAACAGGCAGGCTAGCTACAATCACATTAGCTAGCTAAGCTGCTATTTCATCAATCTTTGCCATGCGATTTTCTGGTGACCTTTGACCCCACCAACCTTTGATTTGATAGAGCTTAATATTAATGAAAAATTGAAAATTGCACTAAACGAGTACCCGTTTCTAAACTGGCAATCACATGAGTAAGATAGCCCATCAATGGTCTGTGGTTATTAATATCTATTTTCACTGATAGTGTATTTCTGAATAACATTAATAGTAAGGGTCACATAGCTAAATACTGAAATAAGTGAAAAAAAGAAAGAAAAAACCAGATCTACAGCATCGATGAGAACATCCATTGAATTGTATACATGGCAGGCATAAAAGTATAATCATATAAACATGTTTCTTTACTTTCTAGTGGACAACAATGGCTACTTAATACATACCTTTCAATAGAACTATCATCATAAAGCAAGTGGAAATGAACAGGGCCATGATAGGAATTGACCTGCAAAAAGTGGAAGAGATAGTATTACTACATAATCAGGAGATTGTCATTTGGGGGTAGGAAGACATGAGATTAAGGGATTGCTAGAGAGGGTTAGTTCTCCTGGCCATGCCCACTTTTCCTTAAATAATCAAGCTAATGTCAATCATGCTTTGTCTTTCCATAAGCACTACATCAGCTGGAACTAGCATTAAAGAGACTCAAACCTTAGAAATTTGATGAAAGCAATAATTGGTTTAGATAATTATTATCAAAACTGGAGCTTTACCTGTCTATACTATTATGAATTTATTATCTATACTTTCAAAAGATTGTGTGTTCTTTTGCCTTTTGGGGGGGGAGGGGGGGAGAAACGGAGGGAACAGATCCCAGAAGGTCCACCCTGGTCTCTGTCTATTAAGCCTAATAGGTCTGTTCTGTTTACTATAATTATGACCATTTTCAAATAGGCACAATCACTTCTTTTCCTACTCCTCCAACCCTAGTTACATTACTAATTTTGTGTTGAGTCAGGTATTCACTGCCCTAAAGGAACAAACTATAAGGAAGAGGAGCTTGATTAAAGTACCACTTTATTTCATTCCTTACCAAAGCAGCTACTTTTCCTCATAATAGGTAGGAAGCTGGCTATTAGTCTTAGCTCTATTGTCTATGTAATGTACTAAATGATGGCTGTCTTGTAATAGTGTTACAAGAGGAAAGGGTTTGGTATCTCATCATTACCCTTGGCTTTCAATTGTATTTGTTAGCCTACATTTCAAGCACTGACCACACCTGCCATAATTTTCCACAATGTATTCACCAGAAATATTTTCAAATACACATCCCAAAAGCTTTGACTTCATTCAGTACATATTACAGATACTAGACCCTCACGTATCCCTCCCCACACAGTACAGGGACATCCATATTGGTTCCCACCACCACGAAAGTATAACCAGATTTAAAACTACTTCACCTAACTCTAGTTTATCCAGATCACACTCACCTGCTCGAAACATGGGAGGTGCTAACTAGCAAGTATTATTATGTGATCTTCACATAATAATACTTGCATCCGCCAACCTACTGCCACACCCCCAAAACCTGGTAGCCATTTTTTCATAGGTGTACCGTGTAGGAATGATTTTAATTGGGGGGGGGGGGGGGGTACGCGAAAATTTTGAGTGACCACACCCACTTTTAATTAGCCACACATTTTTAATACATTAATAAGAACAAAAAAATGCCTATTTTCACCTATAAACTTCTCAGCAATGTCTAAAATGTCTAACTAATCAGTTTTATCTCAAATTGTTTAGCCTGCTTGAATATCATTGCTAGCTTCTATATCGGATGATTCACTTTCAGGCTCTCTGGCTGAAGAGTCACACTTAGTGGATTGTGAAAACAATCCTAGATGGTCAGTTTTTTTAGTACCAGTGGGCCTTGGACCTTCACTATCAGCCATTGTACCTAGTCTAGCTAATATTGAGCAACTGCTACATGCATCAAGAGTGACACAATAGGCCACAATGTTGATACTAGGTATAGGGAGTTTATGTAAACTGCCTATTCATCTTAGTGGTTGCTTGAATAGGACCTTGATTCCCTCAACTAACCTGCAATCCATTTTGTCAGATTGGGGGGAGGGAGGGGCACTGGGATAGTATTTGTATTAGTGACCCAAAATATTGGGGGGGGGGGGCACATGCCCCCAGTGCCTCCCCCTCCCCCCCCCCAGTTCCTACACCTATGCATTCAAGAACTTACCTAGGTAGGATCATGATGTAACGCTAGATTTCTAAGCTAAGCTAGCTACTCTCTCTGGCTCCCTCTCTTTAAAAACAGGAGGTGGAGCTTAAATTGTAACTTGGGTGCTTACTTGGAAGTTAACTATTGCCAAAAAAGAAAGAAAGATCTTCACTGCAGTCATCATCATCATGGTGATAATTTATAGGGTCACTGCTAGCTAGCCCTTATTATTTAATAACTATAATGGACTTTAGCAGTTGCCAATTAGCAAGACACTGTAGGGTATGTGGGAAGAGGCTATGCAGAACCTAGGGAAGGGCTACAGTATACACATGCAGGGACATGCATTGGTATATAGATGTGCATTTGGCATAGATGTACTTACATCTTAGATCCCACCCCCTACAAGTTCTGTAGTTATGCTATGGAGAGCAGTGGAAGCAAGAAGAGACATTGTTCCTTGCACTAATGCCATTTCTCTAATGATAAATTGGACATCTCATTCATTAGTAAGAATTCTCTCCAAACTACATCTAAAAATACTTTACTCTTTGAAAGATTTCACATTATCTAGTCTGCAACTAGAGTTTGATTAGTTGGGCTGGCTATGTTGGCCATGCAATGCACCACACATCCATCCAGAATGGTGCAGTTCATCTTATCTGCATTCCTCATTGAAACTTCAACCTGGTACTTTTCCTCAAATATGTTTTAGACTTGCAAATAGCTACGTAAATAAATGCAGGTTGTATGGTAGCAATAATAATTTAATCTTTTTACCTGAATCATCCATCAAATAGGGCAGTTGGAATGGGCTAAAGCTCGTGTGACAGGACATCCTTGAAGTCCACCTCTCTTAAGTTAGACTTAAGTCCAATAACTTGTGAGAATATCAACTGGGTATCATAAAGGACCTTATAGATCCAGATATTACTGCCATGGTCTTGATCATTCTCTCTATAGCTTTCCAGAATCCAGTAGGCAAAAGACTTCTCAAACTCAACTAACTGGTTATGACCAATGCTAATGGCCTGACTTCTGGTACTACATACCATTTGCCATATTGACTTGGAGGATGAACTTCAGGCTTGAGAGAATGAATACACAAATCAAGTTTTTTAAGTTCTCCTCTGCCACTTATAGTTAATGTGATGATTTCCACAGCTAATAATAATTTCCATTGGCCCATGCACTGTTCACAGAGATAAACTTTTGAGAAGCTTATAACAGCTCAAAATACCCCATTGCAAGGTACAGCCTCTTATTCTGCTGGAATAATGCTGCTTATTTACATTACAATGACATAACTACAATCAAAAAAAGTACTATACATAACAATATAGCTATAATAGATATTGCACAGTTGCCTTGGATATTAGCTAACTGTGAAATTCCCAGCTCAGTAAAGGTAAACCCTGTTAAGTTGGTAGGTACGTAGGTGCATGAAGTACCATGAAATCAGCTATAATATTATTATTCATGAGTAAGACAAATTGTCCATGTTTGATTAATGATGATTTCCTTTGATGGTGTGGTATGTAGTACATGTGACTTGTCTAACAATGATTATTGTAAACATAACCATAGACAGTCATGTGGCCTAGTCATGCATGATCAGATAATTGTTTTACAGAACACATATAGCTGTGTTCAACAATATTATTGGTAACCCATTTTCCTGTGAAAAAAGATCAGTTTATGTAACACCATAATATTCTTGGGGAGAAACTTACGTAACTTTCTGTAGTATATCAACTGAATTGAATACATATATTGTGGTTAGTGAGTAGCAGACTGATTGGTTTTGTGATTGCATGCATATGGTTTGTAATGTGGTTTTGTGTGTATATAGTATTTAATCTATCATTTGTGCACAATAATACAGAGAGTGTTTAGTTGTTCAGATTTGCTGTAAGACGATAATATTCTTATCAATTCTAACTTAGTGTGTACGTAGTAGTGTGCCAGTATACTACACTTTCTAAACCCTTTCCAGGGCAAATGTAGCTATGTAGCTAGCTAGTTCTATACACAGTGAGTACATTATTAGCTAACTATGAGGAAGTTGTTTCTCTGCATTACATTTTAATAGGAACTAGTGAGTACTGTACATATTAACTTTGTGCAATAGTCTTTTCATTGTTTATAGTCAACTCACATGATACTTTGTTTAATGTAAGAGGATTTTGTATGAAAGAATTGTGTTTACACCTTATGTATATACCAACTACTTACTGCAGCAAAATATTTGCCAGAGAAAAAACACAGCTAGTAGGTGAAGAGTTGGGGGACTGTCTCTACAGTGGGACCTCTCTATAAAGGCCACCATCAGTTTTGGCCTTAATAGAGGGGTGTCCTAATCTCAGGAGTTTTATTGGTAAAGCCTTTGGCAACAAGATGTGAGATAGAAATAGACTAAAGATGAAGGAACTCCTGAATAGTGCTCTGTCTAGCAGAGTTAAGACCAACATAGTGAAGATATGTCAGCCTGTTCATTGTAGCTAGATGTTAATTTTGTTACCTCTTCAGAATATTCCTTATTGTTAGGGGTAGTGGTTCTAAGTCAAATTCTTCATCTTATCTTCTGCAGGGGCAAGGAACTCAGATTCTGTCAGTAAACCATAGTGGACTTATTCAAAAATTCATTAAGTGGGTGGAGCTGGCAGTAGTACAAGGGTTAATTTGCACCCTGGAGTAGGAGGGTGGGGGAAGCAGGGGTTTCTGTAGTATTGCACTGGATGGTGGACCAAGGCAAGTGTCCATAATAGGCAAGGTGGCTGCTAACAGAGGCTGCCGTTATGAGGGGTTCCACTGTACTCCTAAATTATAATTCAACATTATTTTTGAAAATCAAATCCAAAGATTCATTTGTTTGACTTCATTAACTATACTACTACTATATAGCTACTAGCTAATAATAATCACTAATACTAATGTCTCAACTGGGTTCAAAGCATCAAAACACTGCTAAATAGCACGTAAGTACAGTCTGTATCACTATTTTTAAATCCATGCTAAGTACATAAAATCAAGTAGAAAACCATACTATAACATTAATGAGAGAATTCAATGCAATTCTCAGCTCTTGACATGTGAGCCAAAGAAGAACCAGCCAAAGATGCAGACATGGTCTTGAAAGTATTAAAAAGTAGAGGTGCACTTGCACCCCTTGCTCCTACCCCACTGTAGAAGCAGAGTAAAGATCAGCAAGATTCAGTGCAGAAAACATAGAGATGGTGATCCAAAGACTTGCTTTTATATAGAACTACAAGCCTTCTTATTATTCTAGCTACATAAGGGTATTAGGGCAAATGCCCTACCAAACTCTCTTAGTGCCCTACCACTAATGACATGCAAATTATGCTTTTTTTCCCTTGCCTATTATGCTATGCTACAATACCCAGCCCTATTATGCTCCACGAAAGTGTCTATTATGCTCATAAAAATATTTCCATAAATGGTATGAAAAAATTAAATCATCATTTGCTATAATATTATTATTGTAGCATGATTGTAGCCTCCAAATAGTCTTGTAGAGAAAAGCGGAAGAGGATCAAGATATGTATTTGCTACCTAGAATGGATTACTTCCTTTTTACATCAATGATACTAATTGGTAAGTTATCTTATAAGCTATAGCTATCTAGTTACACAGTTCATGGTTTTATCCACCAGTTGATGCACAGTTACTATCTCTGACTTCCTCTCCTCAACTGAATGGTCCCATCTGTCCTGGACCTATTGAGTTTACTTGTGTTGGTATTCAAGTCCCTGTTGTTCTACAATGGATATTGAATGACACTGTACGTGGGGCTTATACATTCATAGGAGATACTAGACCAGTTAATATCACTCTCAATCCTCTTCTACCTGGTGTGATTGCACGGGTCACAAGTGTGTCTCGAAATCAGGATTTTGTTACAATAAATATCACATCCACCTTGAGTGGTGGTGCACCAATTCTTGAAGGATCATCAGTACAGTGTGCTTCTCCTCCTTTCAACAGTACTTCCTACACAGTCAGTGTTAGAGGTAAGTAATTATCAGTGAAATTGATTATGCTAGTTTGTTGTAATGGAGAAGATACACACTAATCTGCATGTTTATTCCTGAATTGACTTATTTGACTGTAATTATACCAGCTTCTCCAGCTCCACCCTCCCCTTCCTCTACTTCCTGCTTCCTCCACTTCTATCCTTGTCTGTCGGTTACTCTCCAGTGGAACTCATCCTTCAACTCTCAACATGCCATAGAAAAGTATCGTGTGGTTGTAACTCCAGACCTCCATGAGTGTTCCAGGGAGCTGAACTATAGAGAAAACTACAACTGTAATGGACTCCTCATAGGAATGACTTACTTGTTTAGGATCAGTGCAATCAACTGTGGAGACCAGGAGGGATTAACAGAGACATATACATTAGTTCTGCAAGGTACTATTGTGTGGCGACTATCAAGGGTGCTGTAGTCAACAGAGGCACACATGACTGCTACCTGGTTATTCAATGCCCATCTGCCCACCCATGACATGTGGGCCACTTAAAGTCTCATGTCAGTGTTCTCTCCTTGAATCTAGCTACGTACCACTGAAATATAATGCCATAGCCCATGATGATGATGATTATAATTATTTTTAGTACCGGAAGCTCCTGATATTTTTAAAGTCACTACACTCTATGAAGGTTCTGCACTGAACCTGATCAATGTGAAATGGAATGATTTGGTATACTTTGTTAGATTTTTGTGTATTTTTGTTATCCTATTATTATATTGTTTCACTATAATTACAGGACGTTGTAGATTCTCAATGTTTTTATGGCTCACTTCTGAGCTATATCATAATCACTGTAGAAAGTTCAACAGCAAGAATAAGACATAGAGTATTTTCTGAGGAAGTTTACTGCAATAATGACTCAATTTGTTCTGTATCATTTCCAGTACTTCCCTTAGACTATACTGTATATTCTAGTGCCATTGATGTCTTTGGAAGAGAAGTTTTACCAAAAGTATACCCAGAATTGATACGTAAGTTCGTTGTGTTTTTATTTTTAATTGACAACTTTATAATTGTTAACTGAAAACAAGAATAAACACTGTTAGCTATAATAATAGCCTATAACTTAGATAAACAATACTTATAACTATACTTTAGTCTCTACTACTCTATAACTGGTCTGCAGTTATACAGTGTTTCTGTAGCAACAATTATAATCAAAATCATAGCTATCATTTTTTCTCTTTGCAGCTGGTTTTTCCTATCCATTATTGAACTACACGCTAGAGTTTAAAAATGGTACCATCTTTGCTATGTGTAGTACCAACACTGAGAGGACAGGGAACTGCACTGTCCAGTATGGAATAGATCCTTTCTATCAGAACCTGAGTGCACCAGTCATTGGTCCTGTGAACTCCCTCCTTACCATTGTTGATATTGAAACTACTATAACCTATTACCACCAGGCCAGTGTTATAATAAACTCTTCATTGGAGATCATAATCAAATCAGTAGATACTTTTTCAATTGAAGATGATATACACAACATAGCCTCTTCAATGACTCCTTCAATGGCAGCAACATCTCATCCTCCACTCTTCCCAATGAATTCCTCTCCTGCTGTTAATAATAGCGTAACATTGAAAATATATCAGTTGGGGTTGGCTGCATTTGTAGTCATCATGGCCTTGGGGACAGCAGCTATCATCATTATAGTGCTACTAATTCATAAAGGTATACAGTAATGAATTACATAGACATAACAGCACATTTTCTCTGATAAATTACCATTTACGTATAAAGTCTAAAGTAGATACAATATGCTGCTTTATGCCATAAAAATACTCCAAATTATTATTATTGTATTAACTCTTACCTCCTAGACATGTATTGCCCTTAATCAAATTTTTATTAAAAATGTTTTAGTATTATTCCCACCAAAATTATAATGCTGCTTAGAGGTAATGCTTGAAGTCATGAGCCAAGAGAGTTACCTCAGTTTATAGCTGGTCTGATGACAATATGACCTCTTCACAGAAAACCAAGTAACTGCTCACACATGGCCAAAATGTGAATAGGGTCTTAGTTCATTTCCACCTGATTTGTTAGGTGTCATGTGATGAGCTCTACTAGCCTAGAGCACTTTTGAGTAGATTAGTAAACATTTCTATAAAAGGGAATGGTACTTAACAAGAGAGTTGTAAACCATAACTCTTCCTAGTTTTAGCATTAATCTGTGTTATGTCTCTATATCTTGGTATGGGTTGATACAAGAGTCGGTTACCCTCTATTAAACCCAATCCCAAATGTTTTATCATCATAATGCAACAGCATAGAGCTCAGTTAGGCATTAGTTAATAATTAGAGCTAATTATTCTAATGAGTTGTATTATTGGTCCATATCTTACATGATTTTTAGCCAAAAGTCAAAAGAAACTGGTATCTCTTCCTGAAAATCAACCCAGAATAGTGGAAGAAGATACTCAAAATCCTCCCCTTTCTCACACTATAGACAACTCTGATGAAACTGATTCAGTAGTTTATGATGAAATCAATGAATCGATGCGGAAGAATAAATGGATCAATACATTTACTGAAAACATTGAACTCCACAATAACTATGCTTACAAAACATCAAAACTATAAACTCAGCAAGTTAAAGTGTGGACTTGTTTGACTTTTCACAACATAAACAAAATTCTCTCTCACTTCTTACATTGTGTCTTTCTTGACTTGTGAAGAATGTTTGGCTGTATTATAATTATTATTCCTAACTCAGCCTGTGTTCTAGTCATCAATAATAATAATAATAATAATAATAATAATAATAATAATAATAATAATAATAATAATAATAATAATGAAAGAAACTAGTTCTGACCCTCTGGATTTAGAAGCTGGTAATCCTATTTATTGTTCATCTAACCACATGCTCAGTAATAATAGCTATTAGCACTGAATATTGAATGTGGTTATTTTGACTACTCTAGGTTGCCACAGAGCATGACCATGAAGTTTGATTCTTAATTGAACATGCTGCTGACTGGGTTAGTTCCATCTAATGAAAGCTGAAGGGCTTATATATAGCTTTTGGTTGCACACCCTCCCCTAGTTTGTTGATTGTTGCCCTTTCTTTGGGGTTGTTGTTGTTGTTTTGTTGTTGTTGTTTTGTTGTTGTAGCTCTTTGTTGTTTTTGATGAGCCCTAATAATTACCCTAATAATAACTCATGGTAACTGATGGTGATAGGATATAATGGAACTAGGCATACAGATGACTTGCAATCAATCATTATTACCATTCCCCTAATTAATAGTAACTGCTGTTAAGTTCTGATAGACACTATTATATTCCATAAGTATAGCTAGCTACCCATTAAATACCTGAATTTCAAATATCACTTCGCTAATTCAGTTAATTGGTGTCCTCACTTTACAATAAACCACACACACACACACACACACACACACACACACACACACACACACACACACACACACACACACACACACACACACAATAATTATATACTTTAATTAAGTAGTATGTGTCAAAGTGCACACAATGTGTTAGCTAATAGTAATAACTATAGTGATGTCACTTGAATTTATGGTTTTGTGGTTAGTAGCTGAACTATTGATATGTATCATGTGCAAATTTTGACATTTGGAACCAAAGAGCATAGCTAGAGTGTCAGCTCAAAGCATTAAAATTGAAGCTCTAATAGGGAACAATTATCATACGAATGACATCAGAACCTTTATAACCTTTGCCAAAATTCTACCTGGGGAGTCCAGTGTGCTTTACACTGGGTATAGCACTGTGTTGTGAAAAAGTGTAATAATAAGTTCATTTATCACAGCATTCAGACAAAAAGCACACACCCACAGGCAGATAACTAGCTACTGTGTAGTATAAACATCTCTCTTTATCAGTATATTGCACTGTATTGTTGCTGAACATAGAAAAATAAACTCTTACAGTGTAAGTAGTCACTGTATTATTAATGTACGCAACTGGCCACTAGATCAGCTCTACATTAGGCATTACTTCAAGCTAGTAGGTAATCTGTTATCAATAGCTATTTCTTTTGGTGAAACAAAATTATATGTTTGGTAATGACCTCGGTGTAGTTCATGTGACTTGTCCTACAACAGTTATTACAAACATAACCATAAATTATAGTCATGTGCTTAGTCGTGATCAGCTAAACGTCTACAGAACATACTACTCATTAGATGTGTTCAATAATTCCCAGTTGAATATGGTGAGGTAAACACAAGCTTCAATTTTCTTGTAAAAATATATAGATAAAGTTAATTACTGTTGATTTCAGTTTATGTAACACTATAATAATGATCTTTGGGAGAAACTAAACCTTTTCCTAGGAAAATTTAGCTAAGCTATCTACATAATGAGTGCATCTATATAGCTATGAGGAAGTTATTTCTTATTAGGAACACTAGGAACACTATGTTCTATTATTACCATGTTGTGTCTATAGCTAACTCTTGTAAGGATTTGTGTAGTGGGTATACTGTAGCTACATATAAATTATTTGCGAAATTTAGCTTACTGCAATCTTTTCAAAGGATTCTTGTTTAGGGTATTGTTTAATAAGGGGATTTTGTATAAAAAAATTGTGTCTACACCTTACCAACTACATACTGCAGCAAAAATAATGAAACACAGGCTAATATAAATATTCACTTTCAGTATGGGGAGAGTTGGTAAATTGTCTACATCCCATTTGCTCCTAAATTATAATAAACCAGATAATTTTGATAAACATCACATTCAGAGGTTCTTTGATGCTTCATTTATTTCTGTCTTCACTAGAGAACATTATTTTAAAATACATGGTAAGACTTTACCCACACAACAATCCTAAACCTTTAGAGGAACTGAGACAGGTAGGTGTAGCTCAGTGTATGGTTGTAACCTTGTAGAGTTTTTGCTGATGATGACCTTCACCAAATTATATTATTCCTTTAACCCTATCTTGATTTAAGAAACTGAATATACATGGGTCAGTTACAGCCAGCTCCAACTAAAAATACATCAGATAAATCCCAGTCATCATCATACTTCTAGTGCACAAGAATTTTTATGACTCAAAAGGACTTTTGGGTATGATTGAAGGACATGGGCCAAGGGGCAATGGCTCCACCACTTTTAATAACCCAAGGGGGTAAAATAATTTTTTTTTTTTTAAATAATAATTAAGATGTTTTGTTTGGAGTTCTTGTAACCCCTGGCAATAACCCTTTATTACTGTAGTAATAATTATAATGTAGCTTTTGCTGGTAGCTACTTTAACACCAGTGTTTTATACAACAGTTTACAATTCCCCTCTTCATTTTCCTAGGTCTGCCACTCACTGATTATTGGATAACCTCTACAGCTAGTATAATATTGTAAAAATAGTAATAGTTACGGTATATAGCTACATAGTTATAGTAACAATAATTGTTATAGCTAGACTAAAAGGTATTGTTTTCTTGTAGCGGTAGAAGTAGCTCACAAAACAACAGTAGATGATGATAACTATCCATGCATACTCGATAATTATGTGCACAATAGAAACAATCAGTCTCCACATCTCAATAAGTGGGTTTCTATATAATTATAAAAAATTGGCTATTATAAAACCTTATTACATTACAGAAAAAGGAGCTAATTCATGTGCCCCTGCTACCACAGATTTGGTTATTTCTAAGCTACTATATAGGTAGCAGACTGGACAATGGTTGTTATAAGCATAATTCAGTTAATAAATTTTCATAGAGTCTATTTTCTTGCTTGTATTTAATTTTTTAGTAAAAAATTAAATACAAGCCAAAAACCTAGCTATGTTTGGTAATATAATATGCCTTTTGTTATTGGCATGAGGTTTAGGGATGACATTATAGCAATAGCTAATAGACCTTGGTTTCAGTTGTCAGATGATGTCTATTAAAGGACTGACAGTTCCCATGCTGTTTGTTGTTCTGACTTTGATTAATGACATCAGGCTGATAGATGCTATTGCTGGTGTAGTGTCTACTGTTGCTGTTTATGAGACACTGGATTAATAATTAATTAGCAGTATCTCACAGTTTAGTGAGCTGAATACTTTTAGACTTGTTGACTATTATTATATTTAAAGAACTGCAATGTGTTGGGCACAGTGTCTTAGCCTCAAAAGCCAAAGTAGTGGGTTTGCTTCCACATAGCCACACCCTCTATTTAAATACTTAACATGTGCATAGTGTACTCTAATCCTTCAGTAAGAAGAGGCAGTGTTTCATTGACCTCACTCCTCTTGGTAAAAGGGAAAGGTCAATGTGAGTACAGATGGTAAATGGTGCCATGGAAATTATTGTAGTGGGGTGACTCAGAGGCATGATAAGTGAGTGGCAGTTGAATGTAAAAGTGGAGGGTAGGTGGAGGGTAAGAATAAAATGCTGGCGATGGCAGCTAATACTCAAGATCCTTAATCAATACCTTGTTATTGAGAACACCATATTCTTCTCCTCCTGGAACACCTCTCTTTTGGATACTATCTCCTACTCCACCTCTAACCTGTGGGGCACTCATCCTTATTTCTAGCTCCACTGCCCCCCTTATCATGGTTGAGGGGAAGATAGTGACTGTTCCCCTCCACACTGGTACCAGGTCTGTTCATGGGTGGGAGTAGTCGGAGTCCTGAGGAGTCACCTTCACTTGGAGAGTGTTGTTATGCTGGGTCACAGAATATACCTCCTTGGACTATAGGAAATGAGGTGAATGGGTGGGAGTAAGATAACATCATTCCGTTATATACTCAGTATCTAATGACTTACCTCCTCCTCAGCCTTATTAGCAGTGTATTCCTGGAAGATATCTTCTTGTGTTCTTAATTTAGCATCTAGATATTTCTCTCCCACTTCTCTGAAACCCTCAGTTGCCAGATGTTCTTCTTCTAACTCTATTATTCTCCCTCCTTTCTTTTCTGTCAACTTATCTTTGTGTTCTTCCTATAATTATTATTGTTCAGTTATCACGTAACTTACTAATACTATTTCCCATGTTTTAGGCTCCACTTCATTTCTTCCAGTTGTTGTGATGTGTCTAGAGTTAACAGATAATGCCACCAACTCTCCTAGTGAAATTAGGAAACTCTAAATAAAGTATAACTAAACAACACTTCACTAACCTTTCTAACTTCATTGCCTGTATAATGACAGAAAAGAGCTATTAGTCAAAAGAATTTTCACTATTGAAAAGGTCTATGTAGCTAACTGCATGGGTTGATCCTGGAATTTGTATAATGGGAGATGTACGTATCTTTGGCCAAAGGCCACACACCTAGTATGGAAGTGTGCATTCCTTCTTTAGCACAATGATTGATATAGAGTAATTACAGTTATAATTCATTATTGCTTTACAACAACACTCAGTATAAAGTAGACATGATAAGCATTGGCTAAAGTTGGGTGGGAAGAGTTTAGTAATAAAAGGGAAGGTTGTAACCCACCCAAACCCACCTTAAATTTATCCTAAGCCATTCATATTATGTGTGAAGTAGTTTTTTTTAAGAATTTATTACTTTTTGTGAGAAATGCATACTAACAACATAGGCGGATGAAGCATTTTTGTTTTTGGGGGGCAGGAGTGATTAGGTAACTAGACAGTTAAAATAAATTTTATCAAAAAAGATTGTCTTCTTTTATAAAAATAGAGCCAATTTCTTTTAAATGGAACTACTAGGGAGGTCTTTCTTTTCATTATCACTTCTTTTAGACATGAAACTCAGGAAGCTAGCTATTTGATCAGCAAATGCTGTGCATGTGGCACTTTTCATTATGGTTTCACAGTTGAAATAGCTACTAGGCATGGATCATGGTAATTTTTAGGAGGGGGGCAATGTCCCCCTACTATTTCCGGGGGCGATTGCCCCCCCTATTCTGCCGCCTATGAACAATAGTAATGTATACAAGACAGTATAAGGACACCAATTTTGTATCGCAATGATAATAGTAGAAGTGACTCTTTCTAATTAAAGAACAGTAAAAACAGTCATGCAAAATTAAATATGTCATGAAAGTCACTTAAGTGTGTGAATACCATCATTGATAATTAAATGTACAGACAGTAGGTAACTAACAGTTCATGGCTATCATTATTTATATAAGTGCAATAAGAATAATTGAGGCTGCATGGCATTTTCACTTTGAGTCATTCATAGTGTATTCAGGGGCGGATCCAGAATTTTGGAAGGGGGGGGGGGCTAACTGCATATGAATATTAGAGGACCCGCCCTCCTCCCCCCAAGCCAGGATGCTAAAAATGAGTAGCTACAATTTGATGATATTGTGATTATGAAGAGAATATTAATTATTGCACATAAAAAAAAACAGTTAAAGATTTATATGGTATGCTAGATATGCTACAACTGCAGCAGCATGCAGAAGACAAGTCCCATGGATAAAGCTTGGCACTAAGCAGGGGTGTAGACAACTGGAGGGACTAATAAGATAAAGACAAAAGAGCTGCAATTTGGCTCAAGGAGGAGGTTGCAGGAGGGCCTCCTGCACGAAGTGCGGAAGCAAAAATTTCTTTAAAATCCAAGAGGTGTAAGAGAGCAAAATTAGAGTAATATTCAAATAAATATGTACACAAGGATAGGCTAGGCTCTATTTCATTTGGTGAATTTTATACTGAAGCATCATCACTTTGAAGCTAGTAAAACTAGCTATATTTTTGATCAAAAAACCTCCTGGCTAATTCAGGCTGCTAGCTGGCCTTAAATTCATTGGATGATTCACCTGACTTTAAAGGAGTGCTAAACCACTAACTTAGAGATTCACAGACATGGTACTAGCTACTAGCAATTAGGCAAGAAGTCAATTATAAGCAGCTTACCTGTTAACCATTAGCTACTGTCATGGTTAAATAGTGTTTACCAAACCACTACAATGCACATCATATGCAGCTAAAAATAAAAAATAACTAAAGAATTAAGCCAGAGCCTGTTAAAATCTTGGGGCTCCTAACCACCCCTTGTCTACACCCCTGCTAAACATTGTGTCAATGAACATGTTAATTGCTAAAAGTATGTTACATCATTTTTATGACTAGCTCTCACAGTATATAAACACTAAGGAATGCACAAATGATATTTATGAATATCATTAACTAACTTGGAGGGGGGGGGCTTCAGCCCCCAAAGCCCCCCCCCCCCCCTGGATCCGCCACTGGTATTAGCTACCACCTTGCTTGAAATAGAAATATCCAATGGTAAACAGTATTCCAGCAGCTATGATAATGGTAGACAGGAGAGAGAAGATGAAAGCTGTAATGACAAGGTTATCTCTAGTAGATTTCCAGTTAGTATTGCATGTATCTATGAATAAATAGAAGTATGTGCAGTGTACTATCACAACATTTAGATCTCACTTTTCTGTAGTCCTACTTGGAATCCCACTGCCACCCACAGCACTATGGAGAGAACTACCACAACACATCCCACAACTAACACAATCAGAAATAACCTTGATCCTGGAAGATATAGGATATAGTAAAGTGTGTATTGTAAACTGACTAAATTACCTTTATGAGTTCTAACATCCACTACAATCAGGACAATACCAACTATAGTGGCTATACTCAACAGTATGAAGTATGGCTCCCACCACCAACAGGACTTGGTTAGTAGATGTTAACCTAACTGCAATTATAATGTAGCATTAGATAATAATGCTGAAATAATATATAGCTCACATTTTCCAGTAGTGAAGTTCCCAGTGAACTGAATAACAAATGTGTTGTTGACAAGGTAGTAATAGAGTGTGTTCTCATCTATAAGGGGGAGAGTGAAAGGAGAGTTGAGGGGGCCTTGAATAGAAGGACTAAAGTGTTGGTAGGAAGAGTCCTGGCCATACTAAATGAAATGCTGCCCCTCACTCAAGGCATAGGAACAAACAAGAGTGATTGTACAGTTATCAAAGGTCAATGAATGGCTAAAGGCAGATGAACTATCTAGAGATACACAAAACTATCATTTTTATACACTATATGATTTCATATGAACTCTTATTAAATGTCATAGATGATGTGCTACTTGACTCTCCAAAGACATTGGTGGTACTGACACTGACATGATAGGTCTGGTCTGAGGAGGAGGGGGAGAAGGAAGTGGAACACAGACCCTCAATGCAACTGTCAGAGCTGACAGTCCTCTGGTCCACCCTCTCCCCTGTAACTGCTTACAAGGACAACTGTGTAGTTGATAATACTGTCATAGGAACACCTCTCAGGGATAAATGAAGGCTGGAAGATTAGTGTGTTAATAGTAACCATTCACATTAATGATAATGGATACCTGGTTTCTCCAATGCACCCTCACTTCTCTTAGCTGTGAACTGCTGTCATAAATTGTCTCAACTTCAACATTCATTAGATTCTATGGAACTACAATTTTTTAATAATAGAATGGACATCATTATAATAACAGCATGGATTGTTGTTAGTTACTATTGAAACTACAGGTATATATATGCATAGAAAAGGTGGTGGTGGCATATTTTAAAACAGAAAAGAAATGCTTGGACTAGAAGGATAAGTACAAAGCACGATAAACTCCAAAAAGGAAACAGAACAGTAGCTAAGTAGCTATTATAATTATTGAACTATGCATAATATTATTGTGTAATTTAATGAAGCAATAGCAAGTATTATGAAGTTTTACCTTGTGGCTGTACAGTGAAGGTATATTCCATTCCTTCCTGGTCCCCACAGTTGATGGTACTGACTGTGAAGGTGCATGTGTCCCAAGAGCCAGTCCAGGACAACCGTAGTTAGGGCGTAACTACCATTGAGGCAGAGGAGGCCACCGCCTCCTCAAATTTTTTTTGAATAGTGCCCACCTTAGTGTACCGTTGCTGGTATGGCCAAGAGAGTAGCAGAACATGCTCCGTTTGTCATGGCTGCTAAGAAGAGAAAAGGTATCCATTTAGCTAGTACAACTAGCTAGATACTAATTCTATAGGAAAGCTAGCATGGCCAGTCTCTGTTAGCTATCTAGCAAATGTAGCTATATGCTGGGGTAGTACAATGTAGACTAGTACTAGCTATGATAGCTAGGCCAGCTATGTAGCTAAAGGCTAGCTTTGCTGGCTAGCCATAACAGGAAGCATAGTATAACTAGTCTTTAAGCCAGCTATCTGGTTAACTAGAACAATCCTATAAGTTGTGTACATAATTCTACTAGGTGATGATCAAGACAGGGAAGAGTAAGAAGAATGCAGTGTTATATCTTCAGTCGACAGTGCATACGGCAGAGGTGGGTCACACACCTGTGAAGGATAAGAGTGATTTGCTACATGGTTCCTGTTTATTGCCAGTTGGAAGTTGTTCCTGTGAACGATCATTCAGCTCATTAAGGCGTCTGAAGAACTGGTGTCTCGTACTACAATGACTGATAAACATTTGGATTCACTTGCACTTAGCTGTAATTGTGAAAGAACACCACTCCCTGAACATGTACTCCAGGTGTGGACCATTCTGGTCATAGAAGGATTGCTACAGCATTTCAAAAAGAATCTAATTTAGCTATGTATTGTAAGTCATTGTAAAAGAAATTGTCATATCAACTCTGAAATCTAACAATAGTTGATTGAAAGTGGGCCCTAGCCTACCAAAAATTCACTGTGCCAACCATCTTTGCCTCCCCTCTTCCAAATTCCTAGTTACTCCCCTGCGTAGTCCTCACTGGGAGTCATCTCTTGAACATGTGGAGAGATTAGGTGTCACTCCAGGAGGGGGAAGGAGGGAGCAGGAGATGGAGGATGGAGGGGGTGATTAGCATGTTGATATCCACTGTGCTTATCGTGACACTCTATCAAGGATGGCATAGGCTACAACTGTCTGGGAATTTTTTGACTTAATCCCTGATCCCTTAGCCTAATTTTGTCCTGAGAGTGGTCCAGCTGGTTTCTAATTCCTTGTAGCAGTCAATGTCTTAATTATAAATCGGAGTGGCCAACATTGGCGTGTGGTCAACAATAATTAGGGGGTTGGGTTACAATGGCCTAATTAATATTAATTAACATAGTCTGGTGGCAGGCCTTAATCGGTTCATGTCATACTCACTCAACCCTGTAATAAGACAAGGAGAAACGGCTAGGAGAAACATAAAAAGTTCAAGTCCATTACAAGTCAGAAGACTGATCGGTAGCTATCGTAAACTAGCTAAAAAGTGGTGAAGTGCTCACTCAGACATTATTGCAGTCTTCGCAAGTGAGTTAGCTAGTAGCTAGAGTTAAATACAGGCAACTAGTTGAGGTAGGTGATGATTATAATTAGCGAATACAAGTTTAGAACACTAGCTAACTATCTAGTATTAGCTATTGTGCCATCTTCTATCTTGTAAACTGCTGTTCTACTGGCAGTGAGCTGCACCATATAAAAGAACCACTGGCCAGAAATATGCACTTTTGGATGATTTCAGTAACACACTGTGTGTGTGTCTGTCTCTCCATCTGTAGGTCATCCTCAGTATAGTCAGTGCTAGGGATGTGGGTGTACTGTGTGCCCTAGCCCTAGAACATCAGTTTAATAGTGTTTACTTAAACTATAAGAAGTGTTTGCTTTTATACACCACATAGTTGCCAAGTGTACCTGATCATCCAGTACAGTACCTGAATTATCAGATCTGCAATGTACCGTACTGGAATTTCTACTTAGCCTATTACTGTACTGGAATTTGGATCAGTCAACATTGGTTAGCTTAATGTCCATCAAATTTAACTGTGATTCTTGTTGCCACGAAGTGAAGTTTGATGATGAAATGCTTACTACTTGCAAAAAAAGTCACACTCAAAGCCCTCAGCAGAAAAGACAGACCTTCAGAATTGTACAATAATGTTGAATTGAATAATTATCATGATTGAACTTTGAAATGAAAGTGGGTGTGGTCAATAAATATGGGCATGGCTTGGAGTGTGGTTTACTAAATTAGGCGTGGTTTGAACTTGTACCTAAAAATTTTTTCAGGAAGTTGGCAACTATGACACCACACTCCTGTGACCTTTCTATCCACTATGTTTATGTTTTCACCAATATTGGGTCCTTTACAAAATTAAAAGGTATAATAATATTATTATAAACTAAAGTCAGTATTAAAAAGCTAATATTTTCATCACTGAATCAAATTGAGAAGAATTATGTATAGCTATAGTATACAACCATTAAAATAATTAGCTAGAAAGTAGGAATCAATACACACATGTGAAAAATGTTGTTTACTTCAAATACAACCACATTCACATTCAATCCAGGTTGGACTGATTGTGAAAGACACAGCTAAAAGTAGCACACTCTTCCTCTAATTCATCCACCTCATTAATCTTGAAGTTACAATCATACAACCTGACCTGATCACACCATCATCATTAATTGCTAGATCCATTACCACCACCATCATTATTAGATTGCCTGAGATTATACCATTCCTGCACTCAAAGGTAGATGAACAACCTCTCTACAGGAGCTGACCCAAATAGTGTTAGCTTTAGACAGAGTGTTGGGTTGAGTTATAAAACTTCACCAGGAGCTGCATGTACAAAAAGTGAAAATATCTTTTATGTATGTTAATCATACAATCCATCCTCTTCTGCCTGAGGCTGTACCATTCCTATCCTCTTACTACACAAAGGTGGATGAAATAGAGATAGGACTCTCTACTGAGAAGATATTCTTATAAACTGGCTCAACTGAACAGCTGACAAAACTTACTTGCAGAGGAGAACAAACTGTCTGAAGTGATATAGCCACTAACTTTGATCAAACTGGATATACAGGGCTATAGAGTGGAATGTATGCATGACTAGACTTTAGATTGAATGTTGTGTACATTTTGAATTAGAGAATTTTTATTGAATGGGTATAATAATAAGTAACCCTAAAACCATTACAGAGTGTGTTGATACAAATATAAAGTAGTTTCTTGCCAAGCATCTGAAAACAGTTGGGAATTATCATAGGGTGATTACCTGGGTTTCGTACTAGATGACTATGACAAATTTCTTTCCATTTATTTGAGAGGACTTTGTCATGACATAGATGGTTGTGTTTGGAGGAAGAGTAAACATACGTATAACTTTCTCTTTGGCAACTCTTGCTATCATGCTGGGATGAAAGTGAGATGAATGCCCATCCATCACTCAGAAGGAATTATGGTTGTTCAGAAGGAGCATGAGAATAAAAAATGATGTATAAAAATGTTTCCTGATCAATCCAGCCATTGCTTGACAATCTATAGAGACTACAAATTTACCACATTTTGATTTAATTTAACAAAAGAAGGTATACAGGAACCAGAGCCATTCACAAATGCTAGAACTGTAACATTCTTATCCTTGGCTAGAATAACATGTATCTGAGAATACTTTAATTGAAATGACATTTGTAGTAAGTTAATTTTCTAATTTTGACAAACAGGCGTTCCCCTCTCACCAAAAAGTCATAAAGTTATTGATAAATTTGAGTCTTAAAATCTCAGTTATGTGATAGGAACCAGTAAAGAAAGTACTCCTCATGTCTAAACAAAGACAACCATCCACCAGTAACTATTTCTGAACTAATGTCAAACCATCTTTCGTTGGTTCACAGGTAACCAATATCTGTACAGCCAATAAAAATGAAGTAAGCTCTTCTTCTGCAGCAAAAGTTAGATAAGGACGGGGTGTTATATAAAGTGGTGGACTAAGAAATAGGGACATGGCCTCATGTGCATACTATATATTGTGCTACCTATTAAAGATTGCCAAGTGTAAGGCTCCTCTCTGCTTATATGTCTCAAGAAGCTGAATCACATTCTAGAGACTTTGCCCACCACAGTCGGTTCCCTAGGTGGACTACAGCTAAAACTTGAGTTTACTATCTCCAACTTTAGTAGTGAAGCTAATTTCAAAGTCAAAATTATTATTGCTTGTTATTACGTATAATAGCTAGCTAATATGCTAAATCATTCTCTACGTAGACCTCTGCATGCTAATAATAAACAGCTGAAAGAGAAAAAAAACCCTTGAGTGTATATATGATCTTGGTGAGAGCAAGATGTCCTGAAGTGATTTAGGTTCTGTCTTGTGCTGCTTCGCTACATACACTCAGGACTTTGTGTTGTTAGTAGAAAAGCTATACCTCTATGTACTTCATGGATAGAAAGTAATACATGTGTGACTGTGCATGTACTCCACAAATGAGCAGCAATACAATAATTTATCAATATTGCTTTCTTTCATTTAATTTCTAATCAGCAAGTCTCTTAATGCTAGTTCTGGCTGATGTAGTGCTTATTGGAAGACAAAACATAATATTATTGACATTTTAAGGAAACCAACCCTCTCTAGCAATCCCATAATCTCATGTCCCCTTACCCCCAAATGATAATCTCCTGATTATGTATTATAATACATACTATATAGCTGTTCCACTTTTTGCAGGTCAATTCCTATCATGGCCCTGTTCATTCTCACTTGTTTTATGATGATAGTTCTACTGAAAGGTATGTATTGTGTAGCCATTTTTTTCTACTACAAAGTAAACATAATGATTGTATGATTGTACTTACATGCCTCAATGTATATGGTTTAATGGATGTTAGATCTAGGTTTTTTTTTACTTATTTATTTGACCCTTCAAATGTAATAAATTTTTTATGAGATTATGGTTATTTAGAAATACACTATCAGTGAATTAAATAAAAATTACAGACCATTGATGGGCTATATAATATCATACTCATGTGTAGCTAAAATTTAATTAATGAACACAACACAATGACAAGGTATATATAATGGAAATTAGAATATGACATAATCATTCTTCAAGTTGTTGGTGTTTCTAAATTGCATTTAGGCACAAAATCAGTAGAAGGAAGCCCTAAAAAGAATTGTACTACTGCCATCTTAAAACATGTAACTAAGTTTCTAACACCATTGATGGTGTTCTCTCTTTGGTCAGTCTGTAAGTATGTGAGGATGAATAGTAATCCCAAGACCGTCCTCCTGGTGAATTTTAAGTTGTGATAAATGTGAGAGGATAGTTTTAACCACTTTTGATGAATAGTTGCTTTTTGGACAGCTAAATTCTGAACAATCTAGGTACATATTAATATTGATGCACGCCAACATTAGTGGCTGACTACTCAGTGTACCAAACAGTAAGAAAAAAGGCTACTACGTATGCCATGTGTTTGGGGGGTTAGCTACTCTACAGAAACTCAGTAGTTAGCACTAAGTTCTGGCTGGGTATAGCTTAAGGTCTGATTATAATATTATTATGATGTAAATCATTGGAGGAGTGGAAGACATGTACAGGGTCCATTCCATTGATGTGCGAGTTAACTCCTAGTAGAACACATGAAAACCTTATTTTATGCAATGAATTATTGTTGGAAGAGAAATATTACCTCTGGAGTTTCCATGGGAGGGGTTACTTAGAGGGAGAAAGAGTGTCTGATTTGTGGGGTGGGTACTTTCCTGTATGGTTATATGCCATTGCTAAACATGCACCATGCTCATAAAAACTGTAGTTTGAAGCAACCACTTTCATAGAAATCAATGAAGCACATTTATGTGTTACCTCTGGTTAGTGGGATATTGGGAAGTCCTACAGTTTTTGTTGAAAGAGTTGATGGCTACGATAATAATTTTTCATTGTATGTATTTTTCCTCTCCAGCTAATGCACAGTTACTCTCCCTGACTTCTTCTCCTCAACTGAATGATCCCATCTGTCCTGGACCTATTGAGTTTACTTGTGTTGGTATTCGAGTCCCTTTTGTTCTACAATGGAGATTGAATGACACTGTACGTGGGACATATTCATTCATAGAAGATACTAGACCAGTTAGTATCACTCTCAATCCTCTTCTATCTGGTGTGATGGCACAGGTCACTAATGTGTCTCCAAATCAGGATAGTTTATCAGTAAACATCACATCCACCTTGAGTGGTGGTGCATCAGCTCTTGATGGGTCATCAGTTCAGTGTAGAGTCGGTATATTCACTAGTGAAGCGTACATGGTCAATGTCGTAGGTATGATTATAATTATATATGGATAGGGGTAATTGGAAGATCTGTGTCATAGATTTGTACATGCTCAGTCCAGATACATTACCCTTATCATAGGTGTAGGAACTGGGGGGGCACTGGGGGCATTTCCCCACCCAATATTTTGGGTCACTAATACAAATATTATTCCAGTGCCCCCCCCCCCCCCCCCCAATCTGACAAAATAGATTGCACACACAGGTTGCTTGAAGGAATCAAGGTCCTATTCAAGCAACCACTTAAAGTTAGCTAATGAATAGGCAGTTTACATAAGTCCTTATTGACTCCCTATACCTAGTGTCAACATTTGTGGCCTATGGTGTCTCTCTTGATGCATGTAGCAGCTGCTCAGTATTAGCTAGAGCTAGGTACGCATTGCTGAGAAGTTTATAGGTGAAAATAAGCATTTTTGGTTCTTATTAAATTGTATTAAAAATGTAGTGGGTGTGGTCACTCAAAATTTTCGCTGACACACTTAGCCATTCTTTTGCATATGAGTGCCCCCCTAATCAAAATTTCATTCCTATACCTATGCTTATTCACTAAATGCAATTTTCTTTGTGGGACTATAGTACCCATTGTAGAGTCATTTACTGTGGTGTTAATACAAATTTGTAGTGTTTCATTTTAACAACCTGGATTAGATGGCTAGCTATGTATAGTGTAATTTTGAAAATAAATATTTCTTTGGGTGGGAGGGGGGGGAGGAGGAGGGGGGGGGCATTCTGAAATTCTATTTATCAGTAAATTAATGTATTTTGGAAATTAAATTTTGCTTGGTAATAAAGTATTTCAACTCTGATATTATGTCGATCATTTCATTTGTAATCATGAAATCTTGCTGATACTTTTATTCATATGCCTTTAATCATTACAATTATTGTGAATAAATTTTATGTAGCTAGCTAACTACTCATCTTCTCCAATGGCCAGAAATATATTCCATCAGTCTGTACAATGTTTAATTGAGTAGATTCAAATTTTAACTTATAGTTCTATTATTTGGTCTATGAAGGTGGTGGTGATGCAAGGGATAAATATTTCATACTAACCATTAAGTAGAAGTAAGTGTCATAACATGCACGTACATTCATGTTCCTTTCTTAGGTATCTCACCCCCTCCTTCCTCCATCTCCTGCTCCTTCTTCCTTTCTCCTGGAGTTTCCCTCCAGTGGAACTCCTCCTTCGACTCTCAACATGCCATAGAGATGTATCGTGTGACTGTGACACCTAATCTCTCCACTTGTTCAAGAGATATGACTCCCAGTGCGGACTACAGTTGTCCTGGATTGGCTCTGGGGACACAGTACACCTTCACAGTCAGTGCCATCAACTGTGGGGACCAGGAAGGAATGGAATATACCTTCACTGTACAACCACAAGGTAAATTTTAATACACAATGCAACTAGTACATAGTTCTATAGTTCTATCTTTGATACTTCTTTTTTTGGTGTTTGTGGTTGTTGAACTTTTTTTAGAGATTTCCCAGTATAATTATACCATGTTCATTTGAGTTATTTCTACATAGAGAAGGTATAGCATGATCTACTTGTGCTAGTTCCTATTGGATCTTCAATAACTAACCCACAGTGTATGTTTTATTTCTTGTGCCAAAGAGGACTTTCATTTAAATTTTTGTAGTTCCACAAAATTTACTGACTGTTGAAGCTGAGCCATTTTATGACAGCAGTTCACGACTAAGTGAAGTGAGAGTGCATTGGAGAAACCAGGTATACACATAATAAATTATGTATAATAATAATATAGGGAGTTCACATGGTGGTGCTACACCACATGTTTGTATACCTCAAGATAAGTGTCCATAGGCATAGTGCCAGAATTCATGTAAAAAGAAGTGTAAAGGGAAGGGAAACAGCAATGGAGCAGTTTTCAGGGGTGTAGACAACTTTTTAGGACTGGGGGGGCTAATAAGGTAAAGACAAAAGAGCTGCAATTTGACTCAAGGGGGAGGGTGCGGCAGGGGGATATGCCCAAGTGCAGAAGCAAAAATTTTCTTTAAAATCCAAGAGGTGTAAAAGAGCAAATTAGAGTAATATTCAAATATGTACACAAGGATAGGCTAGGCTCTATTTCATAGTGGACTCTGCACCAAACATCACTTTAAGCTAGTAAAACTATATTTTAGAATACACTGAAAGCTTTTACAATGTTGCTATGCTTACCTGTTAACCACTACTGTCATGGTTAAATACTGTCTACCAAACCACTACAATGCACATCATATGCAGTTTACAAAACTAAAAAAAATTAAGCCAGAGCCTGAGCTTATTAGCTATTATTATTATCTAGCTAATCTCATCTTCTGAAAAATCTGGGGGGGGCTTAAGCCCCCCAAGTCCCCCCTTGACTACACCCCTGGTTTTTTAATAGCCAGCTCTCTCATAATAGGTCTAGAATTAAATTTAGTATGGAGTAGCATTACTTGCCTCATGTCTAGAAATAGTAAAGAATATGGGCTGTGATAACCGTCATCACCATGGCAACAATAATAATAATACTCATCTCTGATGTGATGAAAACATAATATGATAACTCCCTTTTAATCACCTGGTATGTCACCACTTTTACTTAACAGTAAGAAATGTCAAGGCCGTAGCAGACGGTCCGGTTGGTCCGGTTTTGCCCGGACCAACTTTTAAGACAGGATTTAATTAAGTGGGTGTGGCCTCACATGCATGCTATTATTATCTAGCGGACCGCATGGCTTCAAATTTTTGTTTGGATGTTGTTGTTGCAGCTGGACCAGATCAGCCACAGTTGTTCAATTTTCCCGAAGTCTTTTGAATGCAAGAAAGTGGAGCTTTCAGCCTAGTTGGTTTACTAGGTGGCCTTTCTTACACTATGATGAATCCAACAGATGCTGTATTTTGTCATACTTGTTTGATGGCATTTAAGCTTAAAAGGATGAAGACTAGTATGAGAGCTGACCCAGCCTTTGTGAGTTCAGTTAGTATGTAGTTATCTAGTACTACTTACTGTTAGAGCCTAGATAGCTAACTTTTAAGTTATCCTCTCTCTTAGGCCTTTTAAATTTACCATTATCTGTACAACAATGAATAAATTCTGCTGCTACTTTAGTCTTGGTCTTATTGTTATAGGTTGTACTTTCAAAAACCACGAGAGTAGTGCTTGTCATGCTGAGGCAGTAGAAGCCATAGTTACACTACCTGCTAGTACTGGTGATGTTGGAGAGCAACTTTCATCTGACCTTGAAGTTGTCTGTGATGCCTACAAAGATGACTTTGACAAGGATCTTTTGTCTACTCAGCTGAGTGTTCTTAGAGCAAACTTCATTAAGTCAAATATTACAATGTCAAAGATTACGTATATGCTAACTCATTCTCCATATATTATTTGATCTGTACTGTACTTTAATTTCACATCTAAAATTGATTACAAAGCTACACCTACTTCCAGGATATATACACACCCACTTCCTGGCCTGACCAAGTGAAAATTGCTTGCTACGGCCTTGAATGTGGTTTTATATGGAGCAGTGTGGCATAAGTTTGTTGAGTCAACACCTTACAATCACCTTAATAGAAACACCTACTATTGCTGAGTAGGAATGGGTAAACTACAAGCCTACCTTAGAGTTTTCTGGTTGCTAGGATCCTGTTTTCAATGGCCTGCCTTCCCGCATCTACCAAAATCACTCGTGGGTATAGATAAAGAGCCTACAGCCATCTTACTAAAGATCAGGTAATGCCTACCGCACATTTGGGTGTAATTAATTAGGCAGTACGAGGGATGACAAAGTCTTACCAGCTGTTATTGCTAGCCTTAAATGTGAGGCCACTGAGAGGGTTAATACTCTTGCTGTTGGAGTTAAGCAGTGCTTGTTTGTACATGATGTCGTGTGATGTGTGAAGTATGAAATTTTTTCAGTTTTCTACCATTGACATGTCCAAAATGGCATGTTTGTTAGCAGTAGATGCTCCAAAAACCCCATATACACAGTACATAGAGGAGGCTACAGTAAGCCACTCTGGGAGATTTAATATGGCATTGGGGATGATGCATCTTCTATTACTAGCTATTATTTATGAGTAGCTTGACTTGAGAGTTTACTTTATCCTCCATTACTCAACTTTTGAGTATATAATTATGACCTTTGCCTACCTGTCTCAGATATTTTCAATCTCTATGTCTGATTGGGGACTAAACCGACCATTGGTAATTTGAACCTATTATATTAATAGAAGGCCTGTCTCAAGTATCAATTCATGGAGAATTGACAATTGAACTAACTAATGGATGACAAAGCCATTATCAATATTAATTATTTTGTCACAGGCTTTGTTTAGGGTGTGGCTGCATGGAATGGGATGTGTTGTTTAGGTTAAGGCTGGAAAACCCTGAATTACTATTGTGGAAGACTACCAATTTTCTTACAATGAAATTTTCATGAATTTCTATAAATACAAACTTTTATGTCTGTGTATAATATATTATAGTAGCTACGTACATGATACTATTTGTAGCTACATTGTAAAAAAACATATGGCAAGTGTGTCTATACTTTTTCAGCCTCCATCTATCTCTGAGAGGTGTTCCTATGACAGAATTATCAACTACACAGTTATCCTTGTGAGCAGTACAGGAGAGAGGGTGGACCAGAAGATTGTCAGGTCTGACAGCTGCATTGAGGATCTGTGTTCCACTTCCTTCTCCCCCTCCTCCTCAGACCAGACCTATCATGTCAGTGTCAGTGCTACCAATGTCTTTGGAGAGTCAAGTAGCACATCATCTATGACATTTAGTAAGATTTATCAACACATTAATTTTAGAGTGTATGAAATGTGACATTTTTTATTTCTGTAGATGGTTCATCTGCCTTCAGCCATTCATTGAGCTTTGATAACTGTATGACCACTCTACTTTGCTCCTACCTCTTAAGTGAGGGACAGTGTTTTATCCACTATGGCCAGGACCAAGACCTTAGCCCCCCTATACAGGGCCCCCTCAACTCTCCTTTCATCCTCCCACCAATGGATGAGAATACATTCTATTATTACCTGGTCAACAACACATTTGGCATTCAGTTCATAGGGAACTTCACTACTGGAGAATGTGAGCTAGTATAGTACTATCTCTAAATGTGTCTTATTATAATAATGACTTTTTATATGATGACCATTTCCAAATGCCACACAGCTTGCATAGCT
Source organism: Diacarnus erythraeanus (assembly GCA_964016965.1). Classification (NCBI taxonomy): domain Eukaryota; kingdom Metazoa; phylum Porifera; class Demospongiae; order Poecilosclerida; family Podospongiidae; genus Diacarnus; species Diacarnus erythraeanus. The sequence continues at coordinate 2,348,281 of OZ024671.1, read as the reverse complement.
ATTATTATTATGTTTGACTCTATTTATAGTTGCTGTTAGGTTAACACCTACTAACCAAGTCCTGTTGGTGGTGGGAGTCATACTGTTGAGTATAGCCACTATAGTTGGTATTGTCCTGATTGTAGTGGATGTTAGAACTCATAAAGGTAATTTAGTCAGTTTACATTACACACTTTACTATGTATATCCTATATCTTCCAGGATCAAGCTTATTTCTGATTGTGGGATGTGTTGTGGTAGTTATCTCCATAGTGCTGTGGGTGGCAGTGGGATTCCAAGTAGGACTACAGAAAAGTAAGATCTAAATGTTGTGATAGTACACTGCACATACTTCTATTTTGTCTATAGATACATGTGACACCAACTGGCAGTCTACTAGAGACAGTCTCATCATTACAGCTTTTGTCTTCTCTCTCCTGTCTCTCTTATATAGCATTATAGTTGCCGGAGTAATGTTTCCTCTTTGTTTCAAGAAAGGTAGCTATATTATTATAAAGTGTGAATAAAATCAGCTAATAGAAACATTCTTCATTGCTCATTACAAAACTTATACCAGATATTTCTGTGTGCAGTTCTCTTCAAATATTGCTGACCAAAGATAAAAGAAGAGAAATATCCTCAACCCAAAAATAATTTTATTATCGTTGCTATTGTCATTAGCTATAATCTTTGAATGAGCCATAAAATGGTAGTGCAAGGACAATACATGTTGGCTACAGTGCTATTAAATCAGGATTACTGGCCTAACCAATTTTATAATGCATTGCCAAGACCTGATGTTAACTATTAATAATATTGTACGTATTACCAACAATACCACAACTCGCTTACTATGTAGTTAGCATAGCTGTTTGTTATTATAATAACATTATAGCTAGATCTGAATTATTATTGTAGAGCATAATAGCAATGTTTTTCCAATTACATACAATAGACCCTTTTAATAAATTGTTGAAAATAATGATTATTATTACTTCTTTTTTTTTCCATTGTGTACTCACTAACCGACTCTTTTATCATAATAATTAAGGCAAAGTCTCTCAGGAAAATGCTCACCAACAAGAATATTACAACGTCTCTAAGAAAATCACATTAGACTCTATAGAAGATCACGCATATTATGAGGAGGTCAGTGACCCTGACAACAGCAAGGAGGCACAGTTTCTGCATCATAAAGGGATAAAGACAGCAAGGAATGTTGTGTATGGCATTAATGACTTACAGAATCCTAATGAAATTAAAATGCAACCAAATCAAGTGTATGGTGTAAGTGATCTCCACTCTCAGGAGAAAGAAGTAAGGATAGAGGATAAACTGTATGATGTTGCCGAGTCTAACAAACATCAAGTATCATTGTCTCATGATAAGATAAAAATGAAGCCAAACATTGTATATGGAGTGGGTCAGTCTAGAGATGGTCCTGAAGTATCTATAAACTCACAAACCAAGGCAGATTTGAAGTTAAAGAAAGCTACTTGTGGAACAGGTCCACCAGGAAAGGAACACAAGAAAGGTTATGTGAATAAAAACATGGAAATGAATACACCAGAAGATGAGTCAACATCAGAGTATGATTACCTTGATAAATAATCACATTGGTTCCATTTGTGTACAGATAGATACATTGTAACACTATTTCATTAAAGGTAGCTATTTCCAGGGAATTAGCTGTTTGTTATCAATATTTTGTCACCCACAATTTACACTGCCAGTTCTTTATGCACAACTTATTTTTCTGTCTTGGACACAACTGTTAAAGTGACAATAGGTATTAGCTATTATTATTATGGTTATGACGCCTATTTTTTATATCTAAACACCCTATTCACTATCTTATGTGTGTTGGATGCATTAAGTTTTATAAATAAGTTCTATAATACTATAGTCTTTATGTGCTATTACCGTATTTGCTGAAATTTTCATCATTGTTTTAACTTCGGATGTCACTTTTATTACGAAATTTAAAAAGTTGAATAATTGGAGATCCACAGCACAGCATGCTGGGCTCCCTAGGCTCTTCCGAAATTAAAACAACATGAAAATTTGAAAAATGAATTGAAAATTTCAGGAAATACGGTATTACTAATTCTAAGGAGTGTAGCCAGTGATTTCTCACATAACTGTCTGGCTACCAGAGAAGGATGGCTATTGTACGGAACTAAGAAGAACCTCAAAAAATTCGCTCTTAAGTGGGACATGTTCATATTCAACAGTCCTGAAATAGCTAACTATAGATAATGCCTGGTCAATTGAATTGACTTGTGGCTATCCATTTTAGAGTTAGATTATGACTAACTATGTCATGACATATAACTATGTCATGCATTACAGTCACAAGATTTAACTATAATGACTATCATCTTCTGGTTTTGCATACACCATACCTGGTATAGATGGCTGTCAGTTGTGTCCAGTTGGTAAGATATTAATTTATGTGATCAGTCAGAATGGCCTAGAATTATATTTCTGAATCTGTTCTGGCTTCCAAGTATGCACCATTTAGTTGACACCAGAAATATTGTATAGCTACTGTTGTGTTGGACTGTCATACCATAATAATTTTGGTCCTCAGGACAAAATTGTAGCATACGTACCATAGTTCTCGGTTGCCATATCTCTACTACCCATTCTAATAGCTGCTATTTTTATTTTGTCTTACTATAATTTGGTTGTTTTAGCATACTTACTTATATATAAATAGATCAAATCTGGCTGTTAATTTTGTCCTAGGGCTAATAACACACACACAGATTATCAGATCTCCAGCAGATTAAGGTTCATTCTTAGTAAGTGCCATTATGTTTCTAGCTAGGCTTATGCTAATTTACACTTATTCTGTAATCAAGCTTTTATGCTCTAACTACTTATATAATGTAACAGGGAGAGAGGAGGCTTTGTCTTGGAGTAGATGAACTTGTACATACCTATGTACTTCTACTCTAACATAGGCTCCAACTTTGAAAACCAGTTCCAGGACACTGGCCACACCCACCAACCACGCCCAAACCATACCCCACCATCAAAAACCACACCCATTAAGCATAAATCAATAGTCCCTCTCTGAGTCTGCATTTGATGACGGTATTTAAAGCAAGCCTGTCAAAGATGCTGACTGTGCATGCATGCACTGTAGCTACTGCAATGTCATAGGACAACAACAACCAGATCTACACTACAGATCTAGTAGTTGTTTTCATAGCTATTGCAGTCAGTGTCTATAGACAGAGTATAGTAGGATTTAACTCTACTACTCCAGCATCCAGGACAAATGGCAGATGAATCCAGGACACAGGACAAATCCAGGACTGTCCTGGACATTCCAGGACGATTGGAGCTATGCTCTAAGTTCAGGTCCATCTCACTAAAACAGGATAGCTTTGTGATAGGAGGGAAGGTTTGTGTTGTGCATATGAGTATAATAATACACCTTCACTTCTTCCTAGGTAGCTATCCTTTTTGTGTTGTGACCTCATCCATCCGCATTCCCTTCATTTCCAAGAAACACTTTCCCTCTCACTTGTGTATATTACATCTCATTAATACCTATTAATATCATCTTGGATGGGAAATATCTACTGTTTCCTCAAGCAAACAGTGGGTAATTTGCCCAGGAGAAGTGGGGTGGGGTTATGATTTATGTGGGCTGGACTAACTAACTAAGTTGAGAAAGTAAAAATGGTCGGAAAGTAAAAGATAAAACAGAGCCTAGCTACCTAGGTCGGGGGTACATTGGAGCTGTGGCTACAATCCTCCTGTCAATTCCAGCGAGTTGTAATTTGGGTGCGACACAATTTATAGCTCGATCATTCACTGTGACGTTCCGTACTGCCGAGTTTGAGCTAGCTAGTTAGAGCACCTCCCGTGTTTAATAGACACTGCGAAAAAGTAGCTCTATAGGTAAGGTGAAGATTACTATGAGGTTACTTTCCTGGTGGTGGGAACCGTCCCTGTACTGTGTGGAGAGGTCAATACATGAGGGTCTAGGGATCTAGTATCATTAGCATTGAATGAAGATGATTGTAAGTCAAAGCTTTTGTGCTACTATTATACTTGAGGTTAATGTACTGTGGATTATGGTAGGTGTGGTCAGTGCTTGTAATGTTGGGTTACATGTACAGTTGAAAGTCAAGGACAATGATAAGACACCAAACCCTTTCCTCTTGTAGCACTATTACAAGACAGCCATTATTTAGAATTAAGTATAGTACTAGTAACCTATAGATAGACTAGTAACCATAGCTTTTAAGCATGAGAAAAAGTAGCTGCTCTGGTAAGGAATGGAATAAAGTGGTACTTTAGCCAAGCTCCTTTTCCCTTCCTTATAATCTTGTTTCTAAGATCAGTGAATAACACCTAATCAAGTAGATAGTAAGAGGAAGGATTAGGCAAGGTCTGGGTTAGGGGAATTGGAGAAGAATTATATGGAGTGATTGTGCCTATTTGGAAATGGAGAAAGAACTTTTTATAAGAGACAAAGTGAGCAAGGTTCCTATAATCTCATGCCCCCTCACCACCAAATGATAATCTCCTGATTATGTAGTAATACTAACTCTTCCACTTTTTGTAGATAAGTTCCTATCATGGCTCTGTTCATTCCCACTTGTTTTATGATGATAGTTCTATTGAAAGGTATGTATTGAGTAGCCATTGTTTTCAACTAGAAAGTAAACACACGTTTGTATGAAATTATACCTGCCATGTATACAGTTCAATGGATGTTTTCATAGATCTGGGTTTTTTTTCCACTTATTTCAGTATAATTAATTTTTATTTGACCCTTCAAATGTACTATATTTCAGCTATTTTGTAAGGTAATTAGGTTATTTAGAAATACACTATTAGTGAAGTTAATGTATTAAAACCACAGACCATTGATGGGCTATCATACTCATGTGTAAAATATTATTAGTGAACACAACAAAACTAAAGTATAATGATAAATAATTATTAATTATGGAAATTAGATAGTATAATATTATTTTTGTGGGTATTTCTAGATTGTATTTATAGGTACAAAAATCAGAAGAAAGAAGCCTTAAAGGATAACTGACATGGAAAAAATTTTTTTTTTTTTTTGCATTTTTCAGTAGCCCTATATCCATAGACATGTGTGGCAAAAGATTAAAACTTCTGGTCAAGTATGCTCTGAGTTATGGCTATATAGCCAAAATATGAGTTTTTACAATACATCCTGTTTTGGGCGGGGTCTATTGATGACGTTACAACGTGAACGATTCGCTTGCTTCCATTGCAAATAGTGTAGTTTTAGGCCAGCTGAAAGTAAACTGTGGCTGTTGCTAGGGTGAAGTATGTCTGTGAGTGAGCAGAGTAGCCAAGAAGGTTTGATTTTGAGTCAGCAATTTCCTATGGGAGTGTTAGTGAAGGCTTTAGTGATGGTTCATTGATGCCAATGGTATATACCGTATTCACTATAATTAGAGCGCCACAAAAAAATAATTACAGCTGAGGTTGGCACTTACATTGTGACCAAAAAAATACACATCACTTGGGGGTGGCGCCTAAATTAGAGTGTCGCTTAAAATTAGAGCTAAGATGGACTGTTGCAACATGGCTGTATCTGGTGATGGCTGCACCTACTTTCATGTTTGTATCCAGAGGGAGTTTCATGTTTACAAGGCTGTGTGGACTTCAGTGGGGGTGAAAAAGCTTTTGATCAACTTCTGGGACATCTCTTTAACAGCAAATCTACAAAAAAAAAACCACATGGGCTCTAATTAATTAAGCTACAGGAAAAACTAATTGAGGAAGGAGGTGGCGCCATAGTATAGAGCTAGAAAAATAATTCCATGTCTGGGTGTCGCTTAAATTATGGTGGCGCTTTAATTACAGTGATTAGGTAGTTTGAACCTGATTCAGGGAGCTCCTCAGAGACTTCCAGTGATGAATCTGAAGTCAGACTTTCCAATACTTCATAGTAAGATGCTACCAACTGTAGAATGTGTACAAGAGAACTAACTTCATCCGTGTATAGATGGCCATTGCACAATCATGGCTTTCATCATCACTATCAACATTGCATGAGTAAGTTTTCACATAATGGTTATAGAAATAACTCTCTTGTTTCCACCCACCCACCCCCAGGAAATATAGATACACAGGTTATTGTCAGCTAATACAGTGATGTTGGAGTCGGCTAGGAAGAAACATCAGTGTGGTACTGCCAGCCTGTGCAGTTAAAAAGATCAGAGACACTTTTCAATCTGAAACATACACAGAAATCAATTATCCCAGTATGTACATATCTATAATAATTTCATTGTTGAGAGAACCTGCTCCTGTGCTCATCAATGCCTTTTTTTTCCTGGTTTCTCAAAAGCATTACACAGTTATGGGGGTGATGTCACTCTAATTGCTTAAGATTTTCCATGATCTTCCAGGATTCATAAGTAGTTCATCCACACAGCCTATACATGTATAACCAAATTAATTTTTACTAGCCAGCCAATAAGTAGGGGTAACAGTATAACTTGCATGTTGGTGATGATGAAACACCATGCAATATGCAGTTTGAAGAACCCATGTATTCAGACAAACTGGACTAAATCCAGGATGCTCTGTAATGCAGTGAATACTAGAATCCTTCAGTGAATTTATTTTTCTCAGAATGGGTGTACTTTCTCTACAGCACACACACTCTGTATTAATTTGTTGCATGATTGTATGGCCACCTATACAAGGATGAAGTTAGTTCTCTTGGACACATTCTATAGTTGGTAACATCTTACCATGAAGTATTGGAAAGTCTGACTTCAGATTCATCACTGGAAGTCTCTGAGGAGCTCCCTGAATCAGTCACACTTGGTTCAAACTATATACTATTGGCATCAATGAACCATCACTAAAGCCTTCACTAACACTCCCAGAGGAAATTGCTGACTCAAAATCAAACCCTTCTTGGCTACTCTACTCACTCACAGACATATTTCACCCTAGCAACAACCACAGTTTACTTTCAGCTGGCCTAAACCTACACTATTTGCAATGAAAGCCAAGCGCATCGTTCACGTTATAACGTCATCAATAGGCCCCGCCCAAAACAGGATGTATTGTAAAAACTCATATTTTGGCTAGCCATAACTCAGAGCATACTTGACCAGAAGTTTTAATATTTTGCCACACATGTCTATGGGGCTACTGAAAAATGTAAAATAAAAAAAAAATTTTTTTCCATGTCGGTTACCCTTTAAAGAAATTTTATAATTGTACTGCTACCAACCTAAAACATGTAACTAAGTGTCTCACCATTGATGGTGCTCTCTCTTTGGTCAGTTTGTAAGTATGTGAGTATAAATAGTAATCCCAAGACCATCCTCCTCTCCTTGGGCAGCTAACTATATTTCTGGACAATCTAGGCATGTGTATAGACAGAACAGTAAAAAAATGGCTATCATGTGCTTGGAGGTAGCTCTACAGAAACTCAGTGGTTAGCACTTTAGGTTCTGGCTGGGTATAGCTTAAAGTATCATTATTGGAGGAGTGGAAGACATGGACAGGGTCCATTCCATTCAAGTTAACTCCTAGTAGAAGACATGAAAACTAGACTCTCATTTTATGCAGTAGATATTTGTTTGGAGGGAAATAAATAATGAATGTGCCCCTAGAGTTTGATTTTATTACCTCTAGAGTTTGCAAGGGAGGGGTTACTTGGAGGATGTACAATTATGTTAATTAGAGTAGGTGTGGGGGAGGAGGCATATAAAGTAGCTAGGTGAGTGTGGTAGGTGGGTGTGGAAGTAGCTAGGTGAGTGTGGAAGTAGCTAGATGTGGAAGTACATATGAGCTACAAGTTTTGCAATGGCATATGACCATACAGGAAAGTACCCAACCTCCAATCCAGACACTTTACTGGTACGAATTCACTGGTAGACTCAAACATTATTTACAGATTATTTTCGAGTAATTAAGTATGAATTCACTGGTAGACTCAAACATTGCAGACTTTAACAACACCTAGCTACATGCTCATGAAAAACTGTAGTTTGAAGCAGCCACTTTCATAGAAACTGCTGAAGCACATTAATGTGTTACATCTGGTTAATGGGTTTGAAAGAGTTAGCAGCTACAGTAAGTATTTTTTCTCTCCAGCTAATGCACAGTTATTCTCCCTGACCTCTTCTCCTCAACTGAATGGTCCCATCTGTCCTGGACCTATTGAGTTTACTTGTGTTGGTACTCGAGTTCCTTTTATTCTTCAATGGATATTGAATGGCACTATATATGGGAGATATTTTTTCGATGGAGGTACTAGCCTAGTTAGTATCTCTCTCAACCCTCCTATACCTGGTGTGATGGCACAGGTCACAAGTGTGTCTCAAAATCAGGATAATGTTTCAATAAACATCACATCCACCTTGAGTGGTGGTACATCAATTCTTGAAGGATCATCAGTTCAATGTGAATCTCTTCCTTTCACCAGTAATCCTTACACAGTCAATGTTAGAGGTAAGACTATATTGACTAAAACAGCCAAGTTGCTGAGTATCCTTGGCAGGGTGGTGTGTGTATGTGTGTGTGCCCACATGCATGTGTGCATGTGTGCATGTGTGCATGTTGGGTAAGTCCTGTGTAAAATCCAAGTCATACCTCCACTTGGTATCTGGGGGGTGGGGGCGGAAGGAAAGGGAGAAATAAGGGAAGGAGAGGAAAAAGGGAGGGGAAGGGGGGATAACATAACATGACTGGTTTACACGGCCTTAGTGAGCACTAATAGTACATATTTGTTCTGACTTTGTATTTGCTTGGTGAAAGGTTGTGTAAAATGTAATATTGACCAATTCAATTCACAGTACATTTTTAAAAAGAATTATCATGCATATACATTCATGTCCCATTTTAGATATCTCACTTCCTCCTTCCTCTACCTCCTGCTCCCTCCTCTCTCTTAGAGGTCCTGGTGTCTCCCTCCAGTGGAACTCCTCCTTCAACTCTCAACATGCCATAGAGATGTATCGTGTGACTGTGACACCTAATCTCTCCACTTGTTCAAGAGATGTGACTCCCAGTGAGGACTACAGTTGTCCTGGACTGGCTCTTGGGACACAGTACACCTTCATAGTCAGTGCCATCAACTGTGGGGACCAGGAGGGAATGGAATATACCTTCACTGTACAACCACAAGGTTAATTTTGATACAGTACATAGTTCTCTCTGTTGTTTCCTTTTTGGTGTTTGTCATGGTTTGTGCTTAGTTTTAAGCTTTCCCAGTGATTATAATTATTTGAATTATTTCTACATAGAGAAAAACCCACTAATGTATCTGTGTATATTTCTTGTATCAAAGAGAACTTTAATCTTTGTATCGTAATAATTATTTAATACAATTTTTATCTTAGTACCACAAAATTTACTGACTGTTGAAGCTAAGCCATTTTATGACAGCAGTTCAAGACTAATTGAAGTGAGAGTGCGTTGGAGAAACCAGGTATACACATAATAATAATACGGAGTTCATTGTGTTAGTGGCTCAAACTATGTCTATGGATATTTAGGCATATAAACACGTGGTGTAGCACCACCATATGGAAAAACAGTGTAAAGGGAAACAGCCATGGAGCAGGTTGTTAAAAGCCAGCTATCTCATAATAGGTCTAGAATCAAAGTTGGTATGGAGTATTGTCTGAAGTTCTTCATTGGCCTCATTTCTAGAGTAGTAAAGAGTATGGACTGTAATTAGCTTAACCATCATCACCATGGCAACAATAATAATATACTCATCTCTGATGTGATGAAAGCATAACTCTCTTCCAATCACCCGGTATGTCACCATCTTCATTAGCATGGTTTGATGGACAAGTGTTGCTAGTTCACTCATAAGTTTTGTTGTGCACACTGTGTTATCTGCTTATGGGACATAATATAGCTAACTTTGCAGTGTGGTGGTGTATTGGCCCATAGATAATATTAAAGAACAACCTTGAGATGAGAAGTCTACTAGAGTTTCTAGTTTTGGAACTGAGTCATGAATAAAAGGACTCCTGAGAAGATACATGAGACTGGGTTCCTAATTAAAGATGCAGTTCAAAAGAATTTTATTGTGTATTTGAATAGCTGAAGCTAATTGAGTGCACACCTGAATATTAGCTTTAATTACCTGTAGTTGAACACTATTAGCTAAAAAGATTCACCAGCCATATTCACTTTTAGGAAGACGTGGGTGATGGAATATGTATAACCTCCTGGGTCTTAGGAAAAAAGTAGACCTTATTTATCTGAATAGTTCTATACCAAGGTACAGTAGTACTTTCTGGATAAACTTCCTATTTATTACGTATAAGGTACAATGAATGGGTGTTTGTTTGAGTATGGTTGCAAAATGGACAGTGGGAATCTACTTTGTGTTAAAACTTGTGGACAGTTAGTGGGGAACACAATAATATTCACTAACAATCAGAATGGTCAACTACAGTTTAAAATGTGGTCCTACATTTTAACTACAAGAGGGGGATAACAAAAAGAATATGTGCATGCCTGCAAACATGTTAACCAGCTAATTGAGCCAGTCCATGGTCTTTCTCACTTACATTGGGCATAGATGTTGACTGCTCACTATTCTCTACCACAAACTGGTCTAAAGCTGACTGGTTGTTAAAAAACAAATCTCCATGAAGGGGTTCTCTATAGCTAACACCAGCAGCCTTTTTCCGTGGAAGCCCAAACAATGCATCCATTGAACAGATATATTTTCCATCACCCTGACAATCATGAACATAGCACATAATGATAAAAATACCTACCAAAATGGTGAACAAACCTGTGGACATGCAAATGTTTCCTGGGTCAAGATCTTCCAACAGATAATCTAGATGGCGAAGCTTATGCTTGAGAAATCTATCAATATAGACAATTGGGCATTAATTTTGTCAGGATGGTCTGGGCAGTATATATACCACCATTCTTTTTTTATACCTAGGTGGACAGAAATTGTTGGCAAGAAATGTTCCAAGTAGGACACCACTCCCCCCCTAGGAAATTAGGTTACTATTTGACATGTGGCAACTAGAACACCAAAGAGAATACCAAACACTAAACAACTCTGTGTCTACCTATTTGCAGGAACTATCAAAAGAATTAACTTGTGACCTACTAAGCTAGAAATTTGTTCACTGAAACTTATATTTGGTCAGGTCACCTTTAGATTGATCATCCCAGGTAATAACATTAACTCAGTCACACCATAATCACAATACTTTTTGTATCTCAAATATGAGCTAGCAGAATATCCATTGTAATAGTGGACATACAATACCTGTATTCTTCAAAAGAATCAATGAGGGAAGAGTAGACATCTTTCCTCTGTTTTTAAAGGGGAGGGGGGAGGAATGACATTTTTACTATTCATTATTAGCTACCTTAAGAGTTTGAAATGGACTTTTAAACTTTAAACAGTTACAAAAATCCTTTAAAGCAACTTGACACTCAAGCATCAAAGCTTCTGCCCAATCAAGAAGAGCAAAAGTAAATGCAATTATGTGGTGTAGCTGGCCAAAGTTCAGCTCTTGCCAGAGTAACAGCAAGAGGCTCACAGCCACAAGCAGTAAATAATATCTTATGTTCCATCCCTATATTAAAAAAAACTCGTTAAGTTAGCCTATAGCCAATACCTTGGACTTACCAAATTCATCCACACAGTGAATATATACTTCTTTTTTTGTTGTGCATAGATGCTGTGGATGAACATCAACATGTTGATCAGCACGTATAAAGGGTACATAATGATTGTCCTGTAATAAAAGTGTAATATTACATAGCATTGACTAAATAAAATTCAGCCTCCCTTACAAACGAAGGAATAATTATGGATTTAAAAGCATAGCAATGGTCTACTATAGCTACAACTGCTTGTACTGTACCTCGCATTTCTCTGCAACATGAAAGATATTAACCCTACTGTGACACTTCTGGAAACACACAGGACAATAAAAGCCAAGAGGTCCACAACAATGGCATCGCAGTGAAGCAGCTTCTTCACAAATGTGACATAGCTGTCCAATGGGCATCGCTGCAACTTCTGTCACAGCTCCAATAATTCCACTTCTAACACAATCCCATCCAGCAACTATAGATCTGCTCTCAAGTTCATGTCCTGTAGGTTCTACAAGATTATCTGTAATGGAACAGTGAGCAGTTGCAGTGTCCGTTGGAGAATCAAGACGGGGGGGGGGGGGGGGGGGTGTAATCAGTATTGTCCTCTGGTTCCACAGGATTTTGAAGCTGGCTGAAAATGCCTCTATGAATAGATTCACTAGACTTCCTTCCAGCTGTAGGCCTATGGGTGAGCTTCAAAACTGGCAAGGTCACTTTTCTATACGCCATTATAGCAAAGAGCGTATGAAGGGGTTAAAAAGGGAGGTGTGGTCATGTGTGAGGTACAAAATCACCAGTAGATTTACTGAGCGAGTTCCATTAATTTTCCAGTACACGTAGTGGAGAAAGATCCTGAACCGGGTGCATCATTAGGCATGCTCAATTTGTCATTAGCTAAACACCTATTTCTGTAAACCATTTCACTAAGTTGAATTTAGTTAGCTACGTACATTGAGTAGTATAGCTGCTGTTCTTTTTTGTTACGCATGTTGCTGTTGGATGTTAATGTTTGGGGCTAGGTAGGAGGGACATAGCTAGCTAGTTCAGTATTATACGTAGTTAGATCATTGTGGTGTACCTGGCTTGGTTTTACACAACATGAAAGAAAGATTTTTGAGTCTGAAATACCTGCTGCTACTGCCACTTCATTCTTACCCTCCACTTCTGTAACTGCACTCTCTACCATGTTGCATTCACCTTCTACATTTACCACCACATTTACCTTCCGTGCCTCCACTTCACTCACCTTCTACATTTACATTTACTTTGCCCTCCCCTTCACCTCCCATCCTGTAACTTCAATTTTTAATGTTGTCATTAATGCTGCTTTTGTAGTTATAAAGAAATGCTATGTGTCATAAAAGACACACCCTTTCTGAAATTCTAGAGGGACATATTACGTATATCCAATATTTTTTATAATGTTTTTTTTCTGCCAGCTGATGCACAGTCACTCTCTCTGATCTCCTCTCCTCAATTGAATGGTCCCATCTGTCCTGGACCTACTTGTGTTGGTACTCGAGTCCCTTTTATTCTCGAATGGAGATTAAATGACACTGTACGTGGGGAATATGCATTTAGAGGAGATACTAGACCAGTTAATATCACTCTCAACCCTCCTATACCTGGTGTGATGGCACAGGTCACCAATGTGTCTCATAATGTTACAGTGAACATCATATATCTACCATGAGTGGTGAAGCATCAATTCTTGAAGGATCATAATACATAATAGCACCCATTGAGGCACCTAATAGGCAAAATACACACTTAGAAATTTGATAGTGAAAACTGTAGCTAGTTATATGTAGCTATAGCTACACTATTATACAGACTTTAACATACAACAAACAAGTTATTACAACCATTAATTTTATGTAGTCTCTGTACCAGGACTATTCTGACTGGAAGGAGATTTCTTGTTTTACTGTTCATGTGTTCATGCTCTATAGGTAATGTAATAAGTAAAGGTTTGAAGTTAACATGGTAATCATACATGAGATATTATAAATAACTACATGTTTAATACAGTCATGTACAACCATTTTAATGACATTGGTATAATAGTTGCACAGATAAAGTTACATAATATGTATATGGGATGTTTCATCTAATACACTGAGATACAAAAAATAAGAAATACTATAACACTAAGAATAAAGAAAAGAACAATCAAGAAAACTAATGTCAGACTTCAGGAGGTGTAATCCTGATGCAGTCATCTTATGACTCACTGTTTATACATGTAAGAGCTGTTTAGTCACACTTGCATTAGCTACACAAGTTATAGTGGCTTTCGGAACTGCATAAAATAATAAATATAGCTATCCAGAGAAAGAAGCAATTCTGCAAGCAAAATGGCTGTCAATGAAGATGTCTCAGCAGAGATCAATCCAATTGCTTAGTGGAAGTGCCATGCTATAGAGCTTCCCAAATGGGCTAATGCTTTCAGACTGGTACTGTTACTAGTCCAGTCATCTTTTGCTGGAGTAGAGAGTCTTTTAAATTCTACAGCTCAGTACCAGTCATCTCTATAAGCCTACTTTGAAAGACTATACCTGTCATCTTTGAAAGACTACCTGCACTGTTCAAAACGAGGTGTAATAACTACACTTACATATGGTGTAATTGTGATGTCCCTATAGTGACTCCTACTTTCAGTGTTATGATAACACTTTCTTAGTGTACAATATGTACACCTGCATAGAGCGTACCTATAGCACTAATTATTGTGCTAAGCTAACACCATTTTATGAACACACTTGGAGATGCTAAAGATATTACTTTTTAAACCAAAGTAACAACAACAACAACAACAACAACAATAATAATAATAATGAAAATTAATAAAAATTAATAAACAATAAAACAGATAACTATAACAGGAAAATTTTATTGATGTTCAATGGCACTGATGATGCCAATAGCACTAGCACTAAGCTTTTTTAAATTATTTAAACCTATACAAAACTTTTCTAAAAATTTACAAAGTGTGTGTGTCTGTGTGGGATACTCAATATTAAATACATAATGACAACTTAGCAATGTCACTACAGCAGACTTAAAGTTATATATTTTATAGGGTAAAATCTCGCTTTCACATATGATGTAGAATCGGGACAAATGAAGGATATCTTCACCAACTCCAATTATATATGGTGTAGGTACTTTAGTTGATCCAAGTACTTGATCAATATCATTATCTGGCTGCATATAAGATGAACAATTACAAATCAAGTAGCTATACTTGTATATGACATAATATGCATATCTTCATAAATCTGAAGAAAAATTCTGGAGCATTTTTTGGTTTGTTCACTAAAATCTTAATAAGAATAAGCATGACCACAACATCAGTTTGATCTGTATAATAATACAGTATAACATCATAGCTAGTACAGATAAATAGCATTTGTATTATTTCTTTATCTAAGGCCAGAGATTCTACATATCCCAAAGTCTTGGGTAGCTACCATAGGGTTCAGATGTGGGAAGCTATACTGTAATAAAAATATACAGTGCCTAACTTTGGATAGGACACAGTGGGCAAATGAGGCTTAATTGTTTCGATGCATTAATTACCCTAAATTCCACTTTAGATAATTAAAGGAGTAAACACATCATTACAGTATACTCTGCATTCACATAATCTCTAATCTTAACAGACCATCACAATAAATCAGCTTCTATATGAACTACAGTAACCTAGCTATATTATAGCTAGCTATAATATATAAGGTAACTGTATTATTGTATGAACATTATTACTTTCAGGATTGAGACTGGAGTATGTATGTATTAACAAAATGAACCTGTAAGAATTCAAAAGCTGAAGGATCAACTGTTAGAGAATTTACTATGATCCTGAGAAGAAGAAAAAGGACTCAAGGCAGAAGAATTGTCAATTAGCTAATTGGGACTCCTAAGCCACAAATTCAGTTGTATCAGCTCATCACACTAGCTATTATAATTGAGTTGACCAGGTAATGAAAAATGAGTCAGCTCAGAGAGATTTAACATTTTAAAAAATCATGTTTAACTATAAATAAAAATTAAGTTAGGCATTCAAGATCAAGGGATCTATAGTATTTAGAGATCCAAAGAAAGACTCTGGGCTGTAATGACCTGAGCACAGCTAGGGCTCTATTTAAGGACCAAGGTATCTAAAAGATTTTAGGGTCTCTAAATATGATAGATCTCATTGGTTGAGATGTCAAAATATTGCCTATGAAAACAGTCCATTCTACTATATCCCATAGCAGATAGACCCTACATATATTGTATAGAACCCTCAATAACTCTAAGGCACCAAATTGACAAATACGTAAGATAGTTGGCTTTGTAGCTATACCTTTAGAAACATTTGATTCAGACAACAGCTGAATATACTCAGTTGTTCCAGTTTTACCAGAAGCCTTGGCAAATGAGAGAATCTTGGGAGCCCATACATCCCAATTGCTTCCAAAAAGATCACCCAAATTGTCCTTCTTTACCACTTCACAAAACTCAGCCAGTATCTAATCAACGATCTGAAGTGAATCTTTCAATAAAGGACACTCTAAACAGAGGACAGTCTTCTATGCACCACTCATAAATTTTCTTAATAATTTAATACTCTGAAGAGAGGACATTAATAATAACTTCAGAAGTTCTGTTATGTGTTAGACATTAATACAGTCTCACACTTCTTGCATACTTCATTCAGTGGCTTTTGTGTAGCATGTACATAATGTTATCAGCATATCAGTCACTTCTTGATACTTAGACATAATTGTATTCAAGTCTTTGCTAGTATAACAACACCTGTGTAGCTAAAAGAGTAGACTTTTCAATAATAAACCAGCTAGCTATCTTGCAATTCTCTTATTTGAATTTGATCCACAGCTGCAAAAATTATTCTGCAGCTGTAAAATTAATTATTCTGCATGATCAATAAGACTGCACTGCATGCTGCTGCAAACTATAAACTCTCTACCAGCAATCAATATTGTCTCTATAAAGATGTCAGCAGGTCATCACTGTCCAATGTGTTCGGATTTCTCTACCCCTACTATCAAGCTTCTGCTAGGCCATATAAGTAGGGTTCATTCTCACGAGTCAGACTTTAACTTCACTTGTGGTTTGGAGGGGTGTCTCACTACATATAAAAGTTATACAGCCTTGAAGAAGCATATTCAAAGAAAGCACAAGACTGTTACAGTGTCACATGATGTAGGGATGACATACTTACCTCCTGATACATTCAGTTCTACCTCACTTGAAGACAACAACATTCAAGAAAGTCAAGAGGATGAATTCAAGCAAAATTCAGCAAGGTAACCAGCTAACTAACAGCTACGTAACTAACAGCTGACTGACTGACTGACTGACTAACTAGCCCATAGTAGCTGTAATTATTATACTGAGCTCAAAATGTTTCTTACAGATGGATTATGAAAATAAAAGAACAGAGAAAGTTAACCCAATCAACGGTTAATGAGATTATATGAGATTTTACAGAGTTTTGTACAAACAATGTCACCAGACTTGGTGAAGAAGTTCTGAGAAAACTCTCAGAAGCTGGAATAACAGAAGATATTCCAGGTCTCTTGGAATTATTTTATCATACATCAAAATATTGCCAACCTTTGGGCACCTCTTATCATCAGATGATTTACTATAGAAAACACTTCCATTTAGTAGTAAGTAGCTGTATTTGTTATGTCCCCTCACCCACCTGAACGACCAACATTATATAAGTTTGCAGCTGGTTTAACAAGCAAGGTATTCAAGTTCCATTAAAATACATTAGGAACCAATCCAAATAGAATTGGGAAAAAGACGTACATGGAAGGGGAGTGGTTACAAGAGAGTGGCAGTTGAGAAGGTGGACTCCTTTTCATATGTTCCTATCCTAGATGTTATAGAGAGGATGCTTTTAAATACTTCCATTTTTGAAGAGGTAAGTACAATTAGCTATCAGTTTCTGAAGTATATACATGCTGAAGTTTTTGTGACCTTTTTGTGTATAATAATTATTCAGATCAAACATGATCATAAGCATAATGATGACTTTCTGGAAGATTTTTGCGATGGCAAAAAATATATCACACATCCTTTCTTCTCCTCTACTTATAAGCTTACCCTTCAGCTTATCCTCTATTTTGATGAACTTGAGATATGTAATCCACTAGGAAGTTCAAGAAAAAAGCATAAGCTAGGTAGATATTATTTCTTGCTGGAATATTTAATATTCTCCCCATATTCTAGGTTTCTTTTATTACACCATTGGAAACATTCATCCACGTCACAGATCGAATTTAAAAGCAATCAATCTATTAGCCATCTGCAGAAACAAACATATTAAGACATATGGCATTGACTCAGTCCTTAGGAAAATTATTGATGATAATATATCTAAACTTGAGCAGGTACGTTAGGGTACACTGACAAATAGAAACATAGTGATCCTCTATCTGAAATTCTGAGTAATGGAAAGTTGAACACTATATATGACTAAATATCAAGCTATTACTTTATAGGCTCTTAGGACCAGTTATCCATAACATACTAGATGACTTGATAGTAAACTTTTAATGCTTTGTTTATAATAATTATATTTTGGTGACAAAATTTATAGGGGGTTATCATGGAGACATGCGAAGGTTCTATGGAAATAAGAGGATCTATTGCTACTTTTGTTGGTGATAACCTAGGAAGTCATGCTGTAGGAGGGTTTAAGGAAGGTGCAAGTGCTTTACGTCCATGTCGTCATTGCATGGTTGATGTATCACAGCTTAAAAGTCAGGTATTAACTTTGCAGTATACTAATTCACAGTATTCACAGCTATTATGTATTTCAG
Organism: Diacarnus erythraeanus; assembly: GCA_964016965.1. Classification (NCBI taxonomy): domain Eukaryota; kingdom Metazoa; phylum Porifera; class Demospongiae; order Poecilosclerida; family Podospongiidae; genus Diacarnus; species Diacarnus erythraeanus. Next base: position 2,329,835 of record OZ024671.1, on the reverse strand, counting down.
CTTTCAGAAAGAGGCTTAACATTGCGAACACCCATTAACTACAACCACACTTGTAGTCTTCTGAGCTCACTAGACAGTACTTACCATACTACCACATATGGTATAAATCGCCGTTCACTACTGAATGAACTTAAACATTACCATGTTTGTGACTATGGCCTGCCTCCAGATGTGATGCATGATCTCTTAGAAGGATACTTACCATATACCCTTAAACTCATGCTATCACACCTAATCACTCAATTGAACCTGTTTACATTGGACAAACTTAACCAGCTTATTAAGAATATGGACTATGGCTATGCTGAGACATCGAGACCACAATGCTTAACATCTGAGTCACTATCAGTTTCAAAGGGATGTGCTACTTTTCCACTAAGTGGTAAGTCAATCAATGCCGTAAACTTAATTTTGGTTATAATATCTATGTATGTAGCTACTGAAACCTGGTCACTATGTCGATTGCTACCTGTGATGATTGGCCATCTCATTCCAGAAGACCAGATCCACTGGAAACATTATCTTGATATCTTGGATATTGTGTGTGCTCCTACAGTTCACACAAATACACCTGCTCATCTTCAAATATTTATTAATAGCATTGTACATTGTACATTTACAATGCATGTAAAATGTACACTGTACTTGTACATTGTACTTGTATCAGTTGAAAAATCATCAGTCCACACTATGTACCACCACCAAGCATCTAGCTACTTGTGATAAATCATTTATGACTTTCATGGCTTTTTTCTATAGTGTTGGTCCTATGGTGCGACATTGGACTTTACGTTTTGAGGCAAAACACCAGTATTTCAAATACCTTACCACTTCAATGGGTAATTACATTAATGTGTCACAGTCACTGGCTAATAGACACCAATGTTATCAATGCTATCTCTTCCAAAAAGATGATCTTTTGCATGACACAATTGAATCTGGTCCAGGTAAGTAATTTAGTCACAGTCATGATCTAGAGTTAAATACATTGTGAGCTCACTTTGGTTCACAATTTTTTATTATTATTTCCCTCCTGTTATGCTATATATAGGTAAACTGATTACTACAGACATTACTGAGTACAAAGATGAAATTTCACAGAAAATTTCTGGCAACAGCATATTTCAGTTAGTCATAGAATTAGCTATAATACAGCTTTATTGGTACACTGTATATAGAACCTCATATATCAGGATAGTTTCCCATGCCCTGATATCTGAACCTCTAGTGTAGAAATGTGTCCACATTAGATTAGTATAATTTTGAGCATAATGATTGCCCCCAATCTATTAGCATAATAAAGCACAGGTGAAAATTTAACTCCTATAAATGTATTATGGAGCATACCTAACTTCATCGCTCAGTCTGCTATAACTAGAATTAGAAATAGACAATTTGAGGCTTTTTGGTATTGGGCCTTCTTGGTAAATTCTCTAATGCTAATGTATTATCTTATGCAGATCAAATTGGGTGAAAGTCAATGGGATTCATTTAAAAGCTGGTGCTGTAATTGTTCTCTCACCACACACACAAGAGACTGAAAGCCCCAGCTTTTCGTTTATCAAAGAAATCTTTATACTTCCTACAAAAGAAGTTTTGCTTGGTGTAAAGATGATTGAAGTATTAGATTATAGCACTCATTATCATTCATGGCTTGTGAAGCACACTGATAATAACCATGTGGTAAATTTTAGAGACTTATATAGTCCTCAGGTGTTACATGCCAGGTCATCTAATTATTCTTTTGGTATTGTAAAACTGCTAACATTAAAATATGTCATACTGTAATGTTGTTGTATTAAAATCTTATACTGAATTTATTAATAACAGTGTAATGTTAATTTTTAGACCACAATGATACAATGTGCCCACCACACAATCATAATAAGGCCTACTAAAGATGGTACAATAATGCTTTATTTTAGTGTACAACATAGCTACATAGCTATCTAAGGGTCAGTGGCTACAAACTTATCTTGACTCCAGAATACAGCTGTACACTACTTGAAGGAACAGTTGAGATTGAGAAGCGACCTTAGCTATAGTGTAATCGAGAGCCACGGAAACAGCCTCGTGGGGGACCACAAGGAATGCAATTAGTGTTGCGCATAATAAAAAAATTGCTGCGTGGAGAGTCAGCTGCTCTCTGGGCAAATGCATCGCGAATGTTATTATTATTGCGAGGTATCTATGAATAATGTTAAAGTCAATTCATAGGATTTGTACGTGTATGTATTAGCCTCCTACATTATAATATGTATCTCTACACGGGGCACCGCAACAGGCATCCGGTAAGAAGCGCCTCGGTAAGAGCTACTAAATGAATAACTTGAAGTCGACTTAGACATGTTTTTGTGAGGCTCTCGTCAGCTTGGACAGACTTTAGTGTTAGACATAGAAGCTTATTATAATGGTACCATTAGATATGAGCTTTCTATGGAATTGCGCATACGTAAGTACTGTTTTGCATAAAAACTTATTAGCTATAATCATTAGCTTAATAAATTAATATTATAGCTGTACTTTCAATGCTGATAGCTACAATAATCTAATCATTGTTGGCATACTATTCAGTTATTAAACTATTATTTATCCTCTCTGTTTGAAATCTGCCTGTCCTTCAATCTCTAAAATTCCTCTGTAGAGTCATGACATAATTGATTTTTACGTAAGTACCTGTGAAAGGGGTGAAAAAATACTGTCATTATAATAATTATTGTAATGCATGTATAGCTACACTTGGTTATTGCATGTCTGTATACAACATGTATTTTTGGTACCAGCTATAATTTTAAGCTGTCAGCAGTTAATATAATTATAGCTACCTCTCATGCAGTTATTACACCTTATAGTGTTTTTGCTACACAAAGCTGGAGTAGCATAAACACTATAAAGTGCAATAACTACACTTGTAATGAAACTACACCAAAATGTGCTCAAGCTACACTAGAGAGTAAGTGTACTTTCTACACTTTTAGTGTAGTATCTACTACCAATTTTTAACAATGTGGAACCTTGTTATGTTGCAAAACCTTGCTCATTAGATTCACTAATTTGTGCCTGCATTTTAATCACAGTATGCAAAAGAAAGCAAAAGGAAAAGGGAGCAAAATGGGTGAATCTGAAAAGCAAAATAGTTTAAATTTATGCCATTGCATTTACTTACATTTTCATAATAGGAACTACTTGGGATGTATTTTATTATTTTTCTTCCACTTGCCTCCTCTTGATTTTAATGGCGAATACTCAGTAACACGTGTTTTGGTGGCCTTGGCCATTGCACTACCTTTTAGCTTTCTCTATTTCAATACATAACTGTGACCTTGAATGCAAAATAGTATGTTATGTGCAAAGTCCAGTAAGTATATCATCCTTGTGATTATACCAGTAAGTAGCTATAATATTAATACTCCTGGGTGATATTATACTAGAAAGTCTTATATAATTATTGTCTGGCTCGGGAACAGAAGGTAGAGAAGAAATATAATCCTTGTTTAGATTTTAAAGTGTGAATATGATTATCTGCTGACCATAATCAACCACTATTTACAAATTTCAAGATTTTGAAAGGTCTAATTTAACCACCAAATTGATAGAAGATGGTGCCATATAGTGCTTTATTATGGAGGAGCTCAACTTTGTTCTAGCCTCTCTGGTTTCATGAAAGTTATTCCATGAAAAGTTTCAGGATGACCTATTGGTGAAAGTTGAAGTCCTCCAAAATAAAGCATTACACTGTATGAGAGTCAGGATCTGTTGTTGGATTTTGCTGAGAATGATTATAGCTGTATCCACTAGATTAGTATAATAAGCTGAGAAGAGCACTTTTTTTAACTAAACCACTAGTGAAGTACTTGTGGAGACTTGTTTATTGCTAGGTCCCTGGAAGCTTCAGTAACTTTGTTATAGATTGGAGTAGAGAAGTTAGCTTTCTTTATAGCACCTGCTTATTATTGGTTTCATAGACATGGTTGCTATGGCATTTTGATCAGCTTTTACAAGTGTTAAACATGTACTTAAACATGTTTTACAAAATAATTATTGTTCTACATCATCATCAGAGAACACCCTATTCTGCATATCAGGTGCAGGTCACAATTTTGTCCCTACTTTTTGTGAGGTGAAAAAAATAGCAAATTATTGGAACTTGCACCACTCACTAGAAATGCGTCCTTATAAGGAACATTTCAAGCCCTATTGTTGTATTTGTAACATGGTGACATTACATCACCATTATTAGAGTAGGCTAGATTTGAAATTGGGGCTTAAAAAAAAAAAGGACTTTCCCCAGAGATTGAACAGAACACTTTCAGCTGTTGAGTACTTTATTTTTAGGTTTCCTCAACACTTTAACATGGATGTGGTCAATGACCAGTTTTTGTGCTATCAAACAATGAGATTCCTGACTCACTGAAAGGTAACCCTGGTGGCGGGCCCTGCATTGTTGACAAGTTGTGGGGGTATTCCAAGGACTTAAAGAAACCTGGTACAAATATTTGTGAATTTGACCTTTTGTTTAAAGTTGCCAATGTTATATTGACGATACCACATTCTAATGCAAGGATATCATTAATTAATAAAAATAAAACATCCACAAGAAGTTCATTGAGTCTAGATGGGACACTTTCTTCCCTTGAAATGGCAACCATCAGAAGAGTTACTTAACAATCTACTTCAGTATAATCAGCAAGGTAGAACATAGACTAGCTAATCATTGTTACGTCAGCTAAAAATTTTATGACAATAATCTGCAGGCTCCTTGCCTCGTCTCACACCCGGAGGTGCCAATCTCACAGCAGGTTAGGTCACTAAAAGTGTGATCAAGAGGTTGAGAGGTCTGTATATGCTGGCAAAGTTCACTTCACAGTTTACATAGCTACACACACCGAACAATGAATTCAACAGTGCTTGAAGCTTCCTTATAAGGATCGCATCCCTAATGAGTGGTGCAAAGATTCGGCAAGTTCCAGTAATACACTCAGTCCTACACAGCAACATATTAGCTATACACACAGTAAACCAGGTATGCTAACTGTGTATAATACACTGAATTAATGTGGTGTTTGTGGTGAGTATGCTATAGACCACATCCAACCAGTGTGTAATAACCACCACAAGATCCATTACCAGCCTGAAGATAGAAATTATTTCATAAACTCCCTCTTTTGGTATGTGTGCATTATAGCTAGTACTTCATGCCACAGACTTTCATCTAGAAAATAGAGAAGGAAAGGACCCTGTCTTAAAAACCATAAAACCATATCTGGGGGGGGGGGGGGGTAAATGGCTAAACCCTCCGAGATTTTATCCTGATTAAGGATTGATCTGTCTACTATTACATTATGTTAGCTATAGTAGATTGCAGAACAGTTACACATCTGTAGAGATGGGCGGTGGTTCTGAAGTATACACATATTATAATTATGTGTATTTTTTCAGATGTTAGTGTTTACCTCTAAAATGCCAGCTATAGCTAATATTATAGTAATACACACATAGATAATGACAATTGTCCTGCAATTAGCTGTAATGCTAATACTTAAGATTCTAAGGGGAGGGACAAGATTAAGGCTGGGGGTTGATGGGCAATATCCCCCTCCCTTTATTACTTTCATAAAACCCTCTTCACATGACAGCCTTTAAAAAAGTGAAACTAACTTTGTTTACTTGTCACTACTTATATTTCTAAGTAGCCACCAGAATGATTGAATGTTTACCATCCATGGTTGCCTCCTGGAACACCTCTCTTTTGGATACTATCTCCTACTCTACCTCTAACCTGTGGGGGAATAGTTGACCCACTGCCCCCATTATCATGATTGACGGGGAGATAGTGACATGACTTACCTCCTCCTCAGCCTTTTTAGCAGTGTATTCCTGGTGAATAGTTTCTTGTGTTCTTAATTTAGCATCTAGATATTTCTCTCCCACTTCTCTGAAACCTTCAGTTGCCAGATCTTCCTCTATCTCTTTTATTCTCCCTCCTTTCCCTTCTGTCAACTTATCTTTGTGTTCTTCCTATAATTATTATTGTTCAGTTATCAGGTAAACAGATTTCAACATAATAAACATACCAATTTTATTTCCCATGCTTTAGGCTCCACTTCATTTCTTCCAGTTGATGTGATGTGTCTAGGAGTTAACAGATTATGCCACCAACTCTCCTAGTGAAATTAGGAAACTCTAAATAAAACATAACTCAACAACACTTATTACTAACCTTCCTGTCATACTTATCTTCATTGCCTGTATAATGATAGAAGAGAACTTTTTATAAAACCTCCATAGTAAAAACAATGGGCCCATGTAGAACATAATAATTTATGTGATGAAGTTCTTGAGAGTGGGCTTTGTTTTAAATTTTGTCAGATTTGGTGTTCTATATTATTGAATGATCAAAGTTAACAATTTTGTGAGAGATGCATAACAATAGCCAGTATAGCTCCATGTGATAAAAATTATTAATGAGTACACTGAATTTAATAGCAATGATAGCTATGTAGATACAATAGTAAATTTAATTGAGGACTGGCATCCCATTATCTGTGTATACACATCCATACATTATGTAGACCTAAAGAATGTAATTTAACTGTGTATGCAATGGTATTAAATTCAAGAACAAATAATTATGTCATGAAATGGGCTACATACTAAGAATTTGAAAGGGATATAACTGACTAATACACCATGACTTGTATGTACACAGTACTCAATGCTAGAGTCAAAATTAATACCTCATGGAAACTTATTTTAGACATTCAAACACACTAAGAATATTTACATGTTTGAGTCCTTCATACTATAAATCACAATAATATAAAATTATATACACACACCTTGCTTGAAATAGAAATATCCAATGGCAAACAGTATTCCAGCAGCTATGATAAATAAGGTAGACAGGAGAGAGAAGACAAAAGCTGTAATGATGAGACTGTCTCTAGTAGACTGCCAGTTGGTGTCACATGTATCTATAGACAAAATAGAAGTATGTGCAGTGTACTATCACAACATTTAGATCTCACTTTTCTGTAGTCCTACTTGGAATCCGACTGCCACCCACAGCAATATGGAGATAACTACCACAACACATCCCACAACTAACACAATCAGAAATAACCTTGATCCTGGAAGATATAGGATATAGTAAAGTGTGTAATGTAAACTGACTAAATTACCTTTATGAGTTCTAACATCCACTACAATCAGGACAATACCAACTATAGTGGCTATACTCAACAGTATGACTCCCAACACCAACAGGACTTGGTTAGTAGATGTTAACCTAACTGCAACTATATAGAGTCAAACGTAATAATAATAATAATAATAATAATAATAATAATAATAATAATAATAATAATAATAATAATAATAATAATAGCTGTGTGCATTGGAAATGGTCATCATAGACAAAAGTCAATATTAGTGGAGCTTAAGCTTAAGATACCACTAGTATACTAGCTCACATTCTCCAGTAGTGAAGTTCCCTGTGAACTGAATGCCAAATGTGTCGTTGACCAGATAATAGTAGAATGTGTTCTCATCCATTAGGGGGAGGGTGAAAGGAGAGTTGAGGGGTCCCTGGATAGGGAGGCTAAGGTCCTGGTAGGAAGGGTCCTGGCCATACTGAATGAAACACTGTCCCTCACTTAAGAGGTAGGAGCAAAGGAGAGTGGTCATACAGTTATCCAAGGTCAATGAATGGCTGAAGGAAGATAAACCGTCTAGAGATAGGTAAAACTATCATTTCATACACTATATGATTCCATTTGAACTCTTACTAAATGTCATAGATGATGTGCTACTTGACTCTCCAAAGACATTGGTAGCACTGACACTGACATGATAGGTCTGGTCTGATGAGGAGGGGGAGAAGGAGGTGGAACACAGATCCTCAATGCAACTGTCAGACCTGACAATTTTCTGGTCCACCATCTCCCCTATACTGCCCACAAGGACAACTGTGTAGTTGATAATTCTGTCATAATCACACCTCTCAGAGAAAGATGGAGGCTGGATAAATATAAATAAACACACTTGCCATTATGTTAAACTCAGCCAATGACAATATAAACATTAATAATGGCTATGTGATTATTTTTTAAATTTCATTTCAATTCTCAATTTAGACCATGAATTGATACTTCTTTCAAAATCAAAATGAATAAGAAACAGGCCTTATAGCTAAGAATACAAAGGTTCAAAGTGCCACAGGTTATTTGACTGGGCTTAGATTCCCTTCATACTTGTCCCCAATCAGGCAAAGTGATTGGAACAATTTACAAATGGTGGGCAAAGGTAACTTAAATACTCAAAATGGAGGATAAAGTACACTAGTACACTCTAAAGTCAAGCCCTTTATATAGAAGATACATCATTCCCAATGCCATAGGAGGTTTTGAGTGCTAACAAACATGTATTTTGGACATGTCAATAGTAGAAAACTGAAGAATCTTGCTAAACCTTCACACTTTAGGTCACACATCACACATCATGTACAAACAAGCAGTGCTTAACTCCAACAGCAAGAGCATTAACCCTCTCAGTGGCCCCACATTCAAGGCTAGCAATAACAGCTGGTAAGACTGTCACTAAAGTCTATAAGCTTTGTCATGTGAAAACCACCTAGTTAGGCTTTCATCAATGGCTTTCAGTCCACCCATTCCTACTCAGCAACAGTAGGTGTTTCTATTAAGGTGGTATGGTATACCCTGTGCTAGTTATATAGCTATCTTGGACTATAAATATTTGTAGAAAGAAGTATCTACAACATTGGAGCAACATTGCAGCTAAGTGGCTACCTATACTAATATCCAATTAGCTTACACCACAAACTTCCTTTGAACTATATACATCCTTAATAATTAGGAACCCACAACCCAGTAAGTTATTATAGTATCTGTGAGAGTCATTCATTCATGACTCAGTTCCAAAACTAGAAACTCTAGTAGACTCCTCATCACCATCACAAGACTATTATCTATGGGCCAATACACCATCACACTGCAAAGTTAGCTGTATGTCAGATAACACAGTGTGCCACAGAATGTGATGGCTCAACAAATCTTATGAGTGATCTAACCACACCAGTCCATAATTAAAACCACATTTCTCATTGCTAATGAAGGTGGTGGCATACCAGGTGATTGGAAGGGAGTTAATGTTACCATGGTGATGATGGCTACTATTTCTTCTAGGCATGAGGCCAGTGAAGAACTTCAGACAATATTCCATACTGACTTTAACCCTAGACCTATGCTGAAACCTGCTCCATGGCTGTTCCCCTTCCTACTACACGTCTTTTTACATGAATTCTTTGTGTTGGTGGCTCAAACTCTTCCTATGAATACTTATCATTAGCATGTGGTGTAGCACCACCATGTGAACTCTATATAATTATGTGTATACCTGGTTCCTCCAATGCACTCTCACTTCACTTAGTTGTGAACTGCTGTCATAAAATGGCTCGGCTTCAACAGTCAGTAAATTTTGTGGAACTACAGCATTATAATCAATATTATTATAAAGAAAAAAGTTCGCTTTGGTACAATAAATAAAACATACACTGCATACATAGATACATTAGTGGGTTAGTTATTGAAGCTCTAGTACAAGTAAATCAATACCTTCTCTGTAGAAATAACTCAAATGGACCAGATTAATGTGGCAATAATTATAATCACTGGAAAAGATCAAAAAAAGTCCAACAACCACAAATCATGACAAACTCCAAAAGGAAGTAACAGAGAGAGAACTATGTACTATCTGCATAAAATTAACCTTGTGGCTGTACAGTGAAGGTATATCCCATTCCCTCCTGGTCCCCACAGTTGATGGCACTGACTGTGAAGGTGTACTGTATCCCCAAAGCCAGTCCAGGACAACTGTAATCCTCACTGGCATCCACATCCCTTGAACATGAGGAGGGATCAGGGATCACAGTCACATTATACATCTCTATGGCATGTTGAGAGTTGAAGGAGGAGTTCCACTGGAGGGAGACCCCAGGACCTCCAGTAAAAAGGAGGAGGGAGCAGGAGGTGAAGGAAGGAGGAGGTGAGATATCTAAAATGGGATATGAATGTTATAGCATTTACTTCAACTTAATGGATTATGGATTAAAGTATCCTATAGTCAGAAATATCACGACCATAGAACTATGAATAATATTTAATGATGTGACAAACTAACATTATACAGAGTGATGAAATTTATTTCTTGAGCTGGAGTCCCATATACTAGATCACAAAAATTAGGCATAAAGCCTAATTAAAGGCATATGAATAAAAGTCAGCAAGATTTCATAGTATGATTACAAATGTAATCCAATATCTAGTTTACGAGCAATACAAATGGTCCATAGAAGCTCGTATCTGAAATAGTACTAGCAACTGACCAATGAAAACGCTATTACAAATTTACCTATAGCTAGCCTGTAATAATAATCTGATTGGTCAATCAACACCGCCCAAAGACAAGTTGCTAGCTAACTAGGTTTATAGTTTAGTGTAACTACATGGTGTATGGTTTTAGTACTGTGAAGACAATGGCAGGAGTAGCTCTGTCGGTATTATTAAGCCCTAGTCTAGCAGAAGAGTGAAGAGAAACAAAGTGCTGTAAACTTTGAGGAACGTTTTTATGTTCATAGTTATTATGTTTAGTTATGTAGCTAACTCATATCTATAGCTACCTACCTGTTTCATGATTATTGTTTAAAATGGTGGGATATTGGATTAATATGTAATAGGATGGCTGGCTTGTGGTATTTTGGGATTAATAGCTCTCGCTGCGCAGGTAGGAAGAGAAATAGTACGAGGCGCAGCCAAGTGCTATTTTAATTCCCTTCAACCTACACAGCTCGCACTATTAATCCCAAATACCACAGCCAGCTATCCTATTACATATACAAATACAGTTGAAGTATTTTATTGCCCAGAAAAATTTGATTTCAGAAATGAGATGTCCCAGAGTGAGTCTGACTTTACCATAGCCCTAACCCTGCATTGGTATGCTACATGAACAGGGTCGGATCCAGGGGGGGTTTGACTATATTCGTTCGAACCCCCCTTTTTTCTAACTACCAAAGCTCTTCAATACCTGTTAGAAATCCTTGGAACTCCAGATCTCCCAGACTATAAAGCAGATCTCAAGACTCAAGTCATCCTCGCTATTAGACTTGTACTTTGTATCTAGCCAGCTGGTCTGTTGCCATAGCAGCAGCCAGTTATTACTCTAGCTAGTCACATGGACATTTTCATTAAATTTTTTTGCTGACATAGCGTTTTTCCATGTGCTATACTGTTTTACTGCCAGTTGTTGTCATAGATAGGACATTTTTTCACCAATTGCTCATGCTAGAAGCATTTGGGAAAAGTTGGCAGACAATTTTTTTTACCTATTTTAGTCATGCTGAATCTAAATAAAATGTCTGCCAAGCTGGCAGGATAACAGGTAATATGTAAAACAGCTTAAAACATCATTTGACAATTGAAAATTCGTTATGACATGTTTCTTCACTCAGTCTACATTTACAGTCTCTTGTAGTGCAGTGTAGTTGTGACTTCTTATATGTACAATGAAATGTTCATTGCTCTGCATCCACTTTTACAGTTACAAGTGACTATTTCTTGTGGCATTTTGCATATCGATGCTGGAAAGACTGGGTAAGTATGAGGTATACCTGCTGTAAAAGCTAGCATTAGAATTGCTTTAGATCCAGTTTGAAGATTGCCATTCATTTCTGCCAATGCAACTGGTAGAAGCTCGAATTTCAGCCAAGTTTATGCTTCTACCAGCCTCATATGCACTTAGAAGCCTATGAAGAACTAGCCTATCTGCTCTTATAACCTAGTCTTTGAGCTCTTATTGATATCAATGATGAAAATGTCATTGGTTTGTTCTTACAGGGAGGATCACGGAATTTTTTCACAGATGCAAAAGTCTTTCTTCAACAAACTGTTTCTGGCCATCACCTGATCACCATAATGCATTTAAAGGTCACTCTCAATATCTTTTGTTTGTTTTGCAGACTTGGTCCCTCATTTTCAGCATACCAAATGAAACCAAAATATTGTAGAGGTGATCTTCATCTTGGTTGTCAAAGTAGCTTCATTGTGGACAAGGTCATCAGTTCTGCTGATACCATAAATTGCTCTAATATGATATTTGTGATTGCATTATTATTATAATGATAAACTTAAGCCCACCTGCTCAATGCTATGGAGGTTTTTGTAATACCAATGATTCCCCACCCTTCTTACCAATCCCATTTAACCATTCTTGACTTTGGTCAGAATCAACTTTTGGTTGGATCTTTTAACAACAAAATTTCCACTCTCAAATACTTGTTGGACTTCCACAGGAAGTTAGTGCATCTCATTCAGGTATATTGTATCCCAGCATGCATAATTTGTGTAATCATACTTCATAAACAGTGGTAACGTATGCTGAAATGCATGAAGATGGAGTTTCCACACACCATCTCTCTGGGCATGAATGAATAAAAGAAGGATTTGCACCTTGGCATGTAACCAATAGTAGTCACTTCTATTTACTATGATGTGTTCCTGATTAAAATTTGTCCAACTAATCTTTTTGTTACTATTATTACGAGCAACAAAGAAAGTCATGTCAAAGACATTAGATTTAAGCACTTCACTAATTTTGATGCAATAAACCAATCTCTCTGTGTGCTTGTGGTTGATTTTGGTTCCACTATGCCTTCAACAATCCCTGTAGGAATAAGCTCATCCATAACAGGTGGAACATGTGTAGTGCTTTCAAGTGGCTTTAGATTTTGCAACCCCATATCCAATACTGGTCCACACTGCCAAACTGCAGCTTGTGTTGCATGAAGGCTAACCTTCAAATCTAAGTTGCTATCGTTTATATTAATGTTGTAACAAATAAAATGAATGAAGCTATTGCATACAAGATTGGGAGGAATATTTCCCATGTTCATTGACTTCAAGGTATTTTCAGCTAAGGTATTGTCAATTTGCAAAACATTTTCATAAATGGTATGTCCTGCATTATGGAAGAGCTGGATGAGCTCCTTAGATCTAGTAGTTTGGTGCAATGTGCTATATGTTAGAGAGCTCCAATGCTTTCCACTAGTGGCATTGTAAACTATAGGTCTTGGGCTAAAAGTTAAGCTTTGAACCTTACTTTTCTCATCACTGTCATCAAGATCTACATCAAAAAGACCATGTCCATCAAGAAGAAGTTGAATGAACCTATCTGGAATGCAAGACATTACAGCATCTTCAGATATGTCTAACCCATTATAACCAGTAGCTACGTATATCAGATCTAAGGTTGAGCGCTTGCTCATTATCACCTGGTTTATAAATCTGCATTGTGATTTGTTCATATTTTCTAGTGAAAATAATAGCTCTCTCAATAGTTATAGCTAGATAGCAACACAGATGGCTACTGCTAGGAGCATGCATAACATAGTTGAGGTAGAAGCTAGAACAGGTACTCCTTCATGTACAGGGGTCAAACAAGCTTTATCAGAGATGTACAGCCTGATAGCTTTCAATCTTTTATCTTGCTCTACCTCTCCCTCCCCTTCTCTGGTTAAAAACTTTTTTAAATATACTAATGAATCAGCTGATATCCAGCAACTCTCTCTGGCTTCACTTGATTGTTAGCTACATTGCTAGTTAGATCTTTATTCAACCACAAACAACAGAGTTGCTCTTTTCTAGGCCAGTGTTCTCTGACCACCCCCCTTAGTGTGTGTGGCTTTAATTAGCTGGCAGACAAGAAATCTAGAATCAGCACCAAAAGAAGTAGTAAACATGACTGTTTGCCAACTTTTCCCCTCAAATGCCTCCAGAGTTTATTACAGTGACAATTTTAGAAAATCAGTCCTGACTATCATGTCTCAGAGTCGTCAAAGGAAGCTTGATTCATTCTTTTCTCAATCAGTGTAAGTCTTAACGTGTCTGTATGACTAGAGTCAGTGATCTAGCTAATGCAACTAGTGTAAAGAGTAATTGAAACTTGTTTGGTTTTTGGTTATAGCAAATGTCGGAAGACAAGTGAAGCCGCTAGTTCCCCCTAACCATCAGGATCTGCTGGCCCCAAACGTGGTAAGGAAATTCTGTTGCCTCACTCTAGTGGGGTCGAGATGCCACCGATTCAGTCATCACCTGTCATCACCTGTCGATGTTGAGGCTATCGATATGCCATCCATCCAGTCATCATGTTCAGAGATCAAGTCAGCCGAGTCGAATGTAGGGTTAGCATCATCTCTCTCTGCACTTGTTCCTCCCACTAGTCCTGAATCTCCTAGTCTCGGTAATGCATGTGCTAGTAGTGTTAGTGTTAGTGGGCATGATAGTGGCTTAGTCTCTAATCCTGGTGAGGTGTCTAGTGTTCACATTGATGGATGTGATGATGTTGGCCTATTATTAGGTTCAATACCTCAAGCTAGAGTTTGTAAGTTATCACCTGAAGAAAAGTACTCTCTGCTAACAAATCACTTTAAGCCTGGACCCACTTATAAATTTCCTAATAGACCCTTGGATGGCTGTAATAGAGCATGCCAATATATATACTTAGTAGATAATTCTCATTTTGTATATAGCAAGGCTGAAGATGGTATACATTGCCTTGTGTTCTTTTTGCTAATTCCTAGGATTTGGGACAGTTTGTGTGGGAGAAATTTAACCACTGGACATGGAAAAGTTTCAGATTTGCTTCACACAATTCAAAGAAGTTCCACCATTGCTTCCAAACTAATGAATCTGGCACCTTCTGTAATATGTAGTGTAGCTAGTGAAATTCTATGAGGAAGAGTTGCCTAATCCTGCCTTGGTTGCAATTGAGATTTTGAGGTGGAAGGCTAAGTGGGAGGGACAAAGTGCAGAGGATCGGCCATCATCATTGAGGAAGGCCATTGAGAAGTGTGACAAGGATTTTTTTCCCCAATATCCACACACTGTTGCACTTGGTCTGTACACTTCCTATCACTTCCTGAGAAAATAAACGGGCTAATAGTACACTTAAGAAACTAAAAACATTTTTACATAGTTCTATGGGCCAGGTCAGATTGTCATCTCTAGCCTTAATGCATGTTCATTATGATTTACCTGTAGATTTGGATGATATTATTAGCAGATTTAAATTATAATGTAATAGAAGAATTAGTTTGTAGGATTAGTCATTCAATTTTTATTCTCATCAACCACTAAATTTTGTTCTCATCATTGTCCATTTTACCTCTCAATCATGATCAATGGATCCCATGGAAGTAGTAATTAGTGGGTGTGGCCAAAGCAAAAAATTTTCCATCCATGCATAAGCTCTTCACTATCCCTTCAAAAAAAGAACCCCGCTTTTTAAAATCCTAGATCCGCTCCTGATGAAGACAGGATTTTATTGACTAATAGTGGTACTCTAAAGTCTATTCGCATTCACTTGCCCACAGAAGTAGTAGCAGTAGAGTGTGATTACATAGTAGTGCATCATTAGTTGATTTAGCAAAATACTTGTGGATGATGGTATGTGGAGCCAAACCACGTCTTAACTGTGTAACTGCTACATGCACAGTGTATTGGCTGGAATTGAGCTAAATAACGCACACCACATTCCGCATGAATGCTCTGTACTTTGCTTATGGGACATACAGCTAACTTTTGACTGGTAAGTCATAGAACCTTATAAAAGATATCAGAAAGATTCTACGATTATTAGTTAACTGTTGGTGTTTGAAATTTTGAAATCGGATGAAAATTTAGCAAGTTATTGCAAATATTCATGGTGCCAGGTCAACCCAAATAGACTTTAGTACAATATAGAAATAAAATTCATTTTGCGTGTTTGGTAATTAAATTTACTAGCCCACCACCTTAATTAATTGATAAATTAATTTCTAAATGATCCTATCTCCACCCACCTAAAAAAATTCCTTGAAAATATTTTATTTGTGAAATGTTGATTTCCAAATTACACTACATAGCCATCTAACCCTGATGAAAGGTTGAATACTGAGTGAAATGAGATTTGTATTAACACCACAGTAAACCACTCAACAATGAGGAATAAGTTTGGACAAAGTGTATCATAATCTCAAAAAAAAAAACTGCCTTTAGTGAGTAAGGGACAGATCTATGACACAGATATTCCAATTAACTCCTTACCCACATCCATAAGAGATCATATGTAATATTAATCATACCTATGACATTGACCATGTAAACTTCACTGGTGACTGTACTGGCTGTACACTGAACTGATGACCCATCAAGAGCTGATGTACCACCACTCAAGGTGGAGGTGACATTTATTGTAACACCATCTTTATTTGGAGACACACTAGTGACCTGTGCCATCACACCGGGTAGAAGAGGATTGAGTGCTATATTAACTGGTCTAGTATCTTCTCTGAATATAAAATTCCCACGTACAGTGTCATTCAATCTCCAGTCCAGAAATAAAGGGACTCGAGTACCAACACAAGTAAACTCAATAGGTCCAGGACAGATGGGACCATTCAGTTGAAGAGAAGAGGTCAGGGAGAGTAACTGTGCATTAGCTGGAGAGGAAAAAATACAATGAAAAATTACTGTAGATGCTAACTCCTTCAAAGATAACTAAGCATTATGTGTGACTGCCCACTATCCCACTAATCAGAGGTAACACATAAATGTGCTTCAGCAGTTTCTATGAAAATGCATATGAGCTACAAGTTTTGCAATGGCATATGACCATACAGGAAAGTACCCACCCCCCCAATCCAGACACTCTACAGATTATTTTGAGGGATAAGCTAGAGGTGACTCTAGTAGGAATTTACTGGTAGACCCAAACATTGCAGACTCCAACATCGCCTAGCTTCTTCAACACTCACCTAGCTACTTTAAATGCCTACTTCCCCAACACCTACTTTATATAATTGTACTTCCTCCAAGCAACCCTTCCCCCGGAAACTCCAGAGGCAATAAAATCCAACTCTAGGGGCACCATTTATTTCCCTCCTAACAAATATTCACTGCATAAAATAGGAGTCTAGCTTTCATGTCTTCCACTAGGAGTTAACTTGAATATCAATGGAATAGACCCTGTCCATGTCTTCAGTGAAATTTTCAGCTGTCCATGAAACTGTTGGAACTATCCTTTGATTAGATAGGATATATTTAGCTAGAACCACATGCACCTTTAAGAACTTACGCTCTAATTACATGAAATGAAAAAGTTGAATAGTGTGTGAGTGAATTTGATGATACTTTACCAAATAAACCTCAATACATACTTTTCAATAGAAGTATCATCATAAAACAAGTGGGAATGAACAGGGCCATGATAGGAACTGACCTGTAAAAAGTGGAAGAGCTAGTATTACTACATAATCAGGAGATTATCACATGGGGGTGGGGAGACAAGAGATTATGGGATTACTAGAGAGGTGGCCACACCCACTTTTCCTTAAATTGTCAAGCTAATATCAATCTTCCCATAAGCACTACATCAGCCAAAGCTAGCTTAGCAAGGTATTAAAGAGACTTCCTGATTCAAGCCTTAGAAGTTTGATGAAAATAGATAATAAAATTAATATAAAGCTTTGTCTGTTTGATTCATTCTTATTGTCATGAACTTATCCTACACTGCCTTTTTTGAGAGAGGACAGGGAATGGGTCACAGGGGGTCCACTCCTCCAGATAAAACATCATTTCTGCAAGAAACTCTACAGTAGAACCTTGCTCACTTTGTCTATAGAGGCAAATTGGTCTGTTCTGTTAACAAGTTCTTTATGTGATCATAACCATTTCCAAATAGGCATAATCACTCCATAATTCTTCTCCTATTCCCCTAACCCAGACCTTCCCTAATCCTTCCTCTTACTATCTACTTGATTAGGTGTTGAATCAGATATTCACTGATCTGAGAAGCAAGTTGTAAGGAAGAGGAGCTTGGCTAAAGTACCACTTTATTCCATTCCTTACTAGAGCAGCTACTTTTTCTCATAATGGATAGTAGATAGTGGGAAGCTAAGGCTATTAGTATTGTCTTGTAATAGTGCTATAAGAGGAAAGAGTTTAGTGTCTTATCATTGCCCTTGGCATTCAACTGTACATATAAGCCAACATTTCAAGCACTGACCACATCTATAGTACCATTAATAACTTTCCACAGTAGAGCTAATCTCAAATAACATATGCAGTAAAAGCTTTGACTTATATCTTCATTTAGTACAGACGCTAATGATACTAGATCCTTAGACCTTCATGTATCCCTCCCACTGACTGACATCCATATTCACTAACAACCTCATATAACTACCCCACCTTACCCAACTATATGCACTTCAAATGTCAACCTTTAGATAAAAGCTTTTTCTTCATGCATGGATGGCTTGTGATCTGTACTTTACACCATTGCTAGCAGCTGCTAAAGTTCAAGTGAAGTGACCTTCCTAGCTAGAGTATTGTGTATAGACTAATAGCCAAGAGAGGATCCTCCAGTGGTTTTGGCTACTAAGCCAGAAGATAGTTCAAACTTCCAAGCAACCATGGCTGACTGTAGCGATTTAGACTCTGAGAGTGTCCTCCTAAGAGGAAATTCTTACAGCTTACAAAAGCAACATGGACAGAGGAGTTGACTTTATTTCAAATGTTAAAGGAGAACCTCACAAAATAATATAATACTGAGAACAATAAAGTTTAGAGCAACAACAACCGACACATCTCACTCCAAGAGGGGCTAATCTTGAGCCTAAATCCCAAAAATCTCACTCTAAACAATTTTGAAAGTTGAGAGGTCTGACACACCACCTAGCTTTCTAGTCTCATTACCTACTTTCCAGAGGTGGATGAGAGGCTATATCGATATTTGGATCAGTACCGACTGCTGTGCTGCCAAAACGGACAATCGGACTTACCCTACGAAAAGTCGGAGAACAGAACTAGCTGAACTAGAATTTTGACCTCCACGTAACTGACCTTTCTAGAGAATGGCAGCTGGTGATTCCTCCCGTTCTGTTAGCACTTTTGACTCCCACTCTGAGGCTGACTATGAGCTTAGTAGTGATGAGGAAATGGAGTTAGGAATATCATCTTCTTCATTAGTGTCAGCCACCAGTGATGGGAAACGGAAGAAGTATGTTTGCGTTTATAAAAGAGAGTATTCAAAGCGTTTTCCTTAAACATTTGTATGCCATGTTCTCGTGATGTTTGTTTAGGTCAAGGTGGAACTAAGGACCTGAATAAACATGAGCAGACATATTTACATATAAAATCTCAACAAGGCTTCTCTGGAATTAGGCCCTTACATTCTTACTTGTGGTCCAATTAGAAAGGAATCTGTGATTATGACAGAAATTAAGTTTGGTTATTTTTTAGGAGAACACCATTTACCTTTACTACTAGCAGATCACTGCAATCAATTATTTCGATCTATGTTCCCTGATTCTACTATAGCTAAGGATTTTAAATGTGGGTGTACCAAAGCCACTGCCATATTAAAAGTGATCTCAAGAAATACACAAACAACAATTACAATCCATAAATGATTCTATGTTTTTTAGTCTGCAGACAGATGAAACAACAGATATAACTGTAACTAACTACTTTATTAATTAACTACTTTAATAAGTTTATGCAGCAAGAAGCTCCTTTACTCCACGTCTTCATTGATGAAGTGGAAGGCCTTGTTTGCAAATTGCTATTGAGATTTATGGATGCAAGATATGTAGGGGCACTACCCAGCCTTTCTGAAGTTTGTATAGATGATGAAACAAAGTACCTTTCTCTGGGAGAAGTGTTTGTGGGGCACAGTACTTCTGTTTACCTTGAAGAAGCTCTGGTAAACTCAATTTCTACCAGTGAGTTGAAACATTTTAAGGAAACTATCCGCACTTGGTGGTATACATCCGCAAAGGAAGCACTGAAGGGATTCCCCTTACAAGATAAGTTTTTGTTGAGCTTGAAGTGGCTTCAACCTGGACAGAATCAGTATACACTTCTGAATCAAGTTTTGGAAGCTGCTAAACATCTACCACAGGTGATAAAACCTAATGAAATATCTCAACTACCTACATGAAGAGTTTATGGATTATTGTACTTCACCATTATCCCCCAAACTTAATAGAGTAAAGGAAGTGGATACATATTGGGATTTGCTTGGTCAAATAAGGGATGTCAGTGACACTGATTATAAATACCCTTTGTTGTCAAGATTGGCAAAAACAGTGCTTATAATACCACATGGGAAATTCAGACACTGAGCGATTGTTTAGTCATATTGGCTTAAACAAAACCAAACACAGGAGTTGCCTATCTATTGATACATTGAACTCTCTATTAACCATCCAATTTTACACCCCATATAAATGCTATGAGTTTAGACCATCACAAGATATGATTCAGAGGTGCAAGAATGCTATTGGGGAAGTGGATCGTATAGAATAGCTGATTTAGCTAGTATTAAACTGTCAAACTTATATCACTTTTCTGTTTCCATATTAGATACTGTTCATCATTCTGAAAAAAAAAAAAGATTAATAATGCATAGGGCAATAATAGGATTTTAGGTGGATGAAATATTAGGATATTAAGGATGTTATCTTAGGATTTCTTTAAAATCAAGTTGGCAGCACTGCGACTGCAGACTGAGTTACCCTTGCAATTATACAGAGAGAACTCGCACCGAAATCACATGATCAGTGCTGTGGGTGTACGTTAGGGCTAGGGGTTGCCCAATAATAATAATTATTAGCTATTAATTTTTTTTGCCTATTATTCTATTCTCCTATGCCACCTATTATTCTCACAGTTTCTACCTATTATTCTGCCTATTATTCTTTATCTATCGGTCTTATCATAGACTATAATTAGAAAGAAATTATCATGTGAACATTAATTAAGCTATCTAGCTAGCTAGTAACATAATTTTCAATATAGTCTTCTAAAGATCTACACTGTTGTTCTTTAAATGAGTTAGCAAGGAGTACACATTCTGCACCTGAAGGTTGTATATTTACAAGCACTAGACCAGAATGGAAGCTCATGTTACTAGTAAATTTTGTAGACCCCACCCACTATCTCCACCCACTTCCTCCTGAAATTTACCTATTATTCTGGCATTATTCTCCTGTGCTAGGGCATGCCTATTATTCTCAAAATCATGCTAGCATATTCGGGCAATCCCTAGTGTACTTGTGTGTGCATATTATAATTATAATAATGTGGTGGTGTGTCAGTGTGGTCAAGTAGTAGACATAATATGTCTGATGATAATCTTCTTTTTGGTAATAGATCGCACATGTGACTTGTCTAATAATGATTATTGTAAACATAAAAGATGGTCATGTGGCTTTGTCATGCATGATCAGCTAATTGTTCTACAGAACATTATTATTATAAGCGTGTGTTCAGGTACCTCAACAGCATTCAGTTTATGTAGCACTAATAATATTCTTTGGGCTTTCTAAACCCTTTCCAAGGCAAATGTAGCTAGCTCTCTATCTCTATACATAGTGAGTACATTATTAGCTTGCTATGAGGAAGTTATTTTTCTAGGAAGACTGTGTATGTTCTAGATCTATTATAATATTATGATGTTGTGTCTACAACTCTTGTAAGGTTTTCTGTGTGTACTGTACATAAATTATTGTGCAATAGCTAGCTACAGTCTTTTCATTGTTTAGAGTCACATGATGATTTGTTTAACATAAGAAAATTTTTTGTGAGGGATAATATAATATATTAATTGTATAGACCTTACTAACTACATACTACAGAGCCTCCAACTTGAAGTGAATAACTTTAGTACAAAAATTGCTCTCTTTCCGTATTTTTGTAGCAAATTCCGTAGAGCTAGCTAGTTTAATGACCCCCATCATTCTTAATTATTATTATTGTTATAAGACACACACCTACGTGTGCAGGTATCTTGTGATTAATAATGATTAAAACATAGACTAGACTGTGAGCTAGAATTGAGAGTCTTAGCTATCATAGTGCTTGATAGGAGACACTGGAACAAGCTATAGCTATAAATAACAATGCACCAGTAAACAATATCATGAATTAACTGACAATAAATATACTCACTGTTTTTATCAACTGTTTTGAGGAATATGAACTGTTTAGACAACTCTTTAAGCCTCTGCTGGACAATGTTATTTCACAGCTGTTCTGTTAGATAGCTATTATTATACATAGCTACTTCCGTATAAATTGAATCAATTTCCGTAGTCCGTATTTATAGGTGTAAATCCGTAAAAATACGGATAAATCCGTGTGGTTGGAGGCTCTGATCAACAGCCTGTCATATCAGTATAATAATTATATTATATTTTATAAGGAGGTGAAGAGTTGGGGGATTGTCTCTATTATAATTTAGTATAATATAATTATACTCCTAAATTTAATTATAATACAAATTTTTAACCATACGTATTAGACACATGTAGTCTCTATGGAGGTTCATTTGTTTGTCTTCACCAACAACGCAACAACAACAATAGCTGAACAACAACAACAACAACAACAACAACAACAACCCAAAAAAGTAATACTTTGTCCTTGGAGATAGGGAAGGTTTGGTATTTAATTTAGGTGGTGGCCTCATAGAGTTTTTGCTGATGGTGACCTTTACCAAGTTGATTATCAACCTTTTATCCATTATTCTTTTTCTGAATTGATTATTAATGTGGAGAAATGCTCACATTGCATGTTTGGATTTAAGATTTGCTCTCCTATAGCTATTATCGTATGTCTGGAAGTTTATGTATTCATTTAATGATAAAATCATGAAACTTATTTTTCTGACACCTTAGATTTAACCTCTAGGTATAAATACATGTATTTACCATCAAATGCAAATATTATTTTTAATGTGGATATCTAATTAAAGGTTTCAATGCAACAAGTAGTTCCTGAACAAGCACAGAGAGGAGTACAGCCTCCAGACACTTAACACTTCCCTCTATACCCTTTTTTACAACTGAAGTGAATGAGCTCATGACAAGACTCAGATGCTTCTGGCAGGGTAGTCCACAAAAGGTTACCATCCAGCACTCATTTTGCCATCCCCAGTCTATTGACTAAAATCTAGACGTAGGGCTCTTTTACAGCAATTTGCTTGACAACTTGCTTGTTTGATATTTTTTTGTAAAAATGAAGCCTATGTTGGTGGCAAGTTCTTTAACTCTATGTGAAGAGTTACTTCCTAGCACCATTGATACTCACTTGATCACTACTTCAGCCATACAATAACACTACAAATTGTTACATCACAGATTCACTAATATCATCTTCCATCAAAAGGAGGCGTTTGAATTCTTTTGTAACATGATGTGACAAAAGTACCGTGTGGTAAGCAGCCTCAAATTATTTTCTAACATCACACTCACCATATGCTCCACTGATTTCAGCTTTGGGGGAGTTGAAAATGGTGGTGGGGGTATATGACTTGGGTTGTAGTGTAGCTGTACTATATTGATGCTACTATGTAGCTACCTATTCAGGAAGTGGTGTGACTGCAGCTTCAATTGATGAGAGAACACTACAGCTGGACATGTGATTCCTCTCCCCAAGAGAATGAGGAATCATATCTTCACTTCTGTTCAAAAGTGGCTTCCATGTTGTTGATGATGTCAGTTGAGTAATTCTGGTGATAATTAGGTGGCACTTTTAATGTGTAAACCAGAATCATCTCATCACTTCCTTGCATGTTTGGCTGCTGATAATTTCAAGTGCTAGAGGCTAAACATCTTTCAACAACCAAACAACCAGTAGCCAAATGTCACTTCCTTTCAATCTGGCATAAAATAACCTCCAGCCAAAAACCACTCTCTTTCAGCACCAATTGCTTGGCCTTCAGCAGCCTAATGTCATTTCACTTCAATAACATAACCTCCAGTACTAACCTAGCACAAGGCAACCAACTTCCAGATGATTGGAGAGTGTCTAGGCTGTTGCTGCTGGAGGCCAGGTTTTTTGAAATCAGAAACTGAAGAAGAACAGCATTAGGCTAAGCAGGGGTTTGCCATTAGGCTGTGAGGGAGAGTTGAAATATAGCTATTGCTGGAGGTCAGACTGTTGCTGTTGAAGTGGAGTGGCCACATTTTACCACAGCAGCATTGGCTGCTGAAGAGGAGTGGCATTAGGTTCCTGGAGTCTAGGCTGAGTGGCATTTGGTTGTTGAAGATAGGAAAGAGGAAGCTAGGCTAGCCAGGAGTGGGGTTGAGGGTTACCGGGTATGAAAGGGTTAAGGATTAACTTGATGGCTGTTACTTAAGAATACTGGTAATAGTAAAATTAATTATTACTTTACTGTTTGATAATCTAAGACATGGCAGAGATATAACGTAGTACGTAGCTAGCTATAGCTACACATTAAATCTTGTAGCCAGACAAAGGAGAAAGTCTATAGTATTTTATTGCTAAAATGGATAAATACCATTAAATCTACACACAGTACATGTACATGCTGTTGATTAGTTTTATAAGCCTATAGCTAAAATGCTTTCTTGTGATAAAAACCTACTCACAGTCAATAATTTAAGACTGTAATTGATTTTTTCTTTTGCTGTGCCCATTAATTATGGGGGATCAGGTAATCAGTGTAAGATAGGAGATAGAATACATAGAGATTCCCAACTTCTCTACCCTTGTAATACAAACTGAACCAGCACTTGCACTTGTAGCACCAATGCTTGTAGTTAGCAACTAGTTGCACTGCCTACGTAGCTATATCTGCACCTAGTAACTACAAAGCAGATATAATGCCATTGGAAAGTAGTCTCATAAAACAAAGGATTTGTATATAATTATACAGTGGAATTTCTCTATTCTGGACACTTATGGACAAACCAATAGAGAATGTGTAGCTAAATGAAGTTTTACACTAGTTAGTTAATATAAAAATTTGGACATTCTTTAATACATTGCCACTGATGCAGTATGTATATAGTCACTATTAAATAGGTCAAACAATGTGATGAATTCATCTTACAGTGCCAGTGGGGTAGTCAACTGAAAAATCCAGATCCATCACAGTACATCTAGCTAAAAAATTAATAATTTCCATTGAAGAGCTATAGTTCTAATAAGGAGAGAAAATAGCACATTATTATTAGAGGGCTGGCTTAGCCTGCAAAGTAGGCCATGTGGCTCATTAATAAAAGTCTGGCTTTTTTTGAAATAAATTTTGTGCTCTTGCACATACATATGTAGCTCCTTACTTCCAACCAGTTAGCTAGCTAGTTGCTAAGGCCACTAATAGCTAGCACTATTTTGAATATCTAGGAGTCAAAATACACAAAACTTGCTAGTGAAACTGCTTAAATTGTGCTAGCTGCAGTATGACATATATTATAAAAGACAAGTTATTACAATCATGTAATGTAACATTATTAATAATGGTTTGAAGTTGCTATAAGCTATAAACTACATGTTTCATGTACAACCATTTTTAATAAGATAGATGCACAAATAAAGGTGTCCAGATAGCTAAAAGTCTATTATTTATCTTTCTGAATTCAGGTGTACGTAGCTCTCATCTTCATACTTCTTTATGACTATACTGAGTATATACTTAATATTGATAGCTTTCTTTTTTCTTCCTTTGCTTTCCTTTCTTCATTCTTTTCCAAGGCTAGTAATTCAAACAAACAAACAAACAAACAAACAAACAAACAAACAAAGGTGATCTTTTACAAGAGAATTAGTTAGCCTTAAACTGGAGTAAATCTGTGTAATACCATCCCTAATAAAAATAAAACTACCTTGTTATACAATCATGAGATTGGAATATGTATATTATTGTGACAGATATTGGCAGAGATTATTGAAAGTACATAACACTAAACTTAGGTTCAAAGTCATGCAGTTTTGTATGTACAGAAATAGAACATTATCAGACTGGTGGAAACATCCTGATGTGCAATATCTACTTCTACATAGCTACTAAATATAGTATAAGTATTTCTAAAGATGTAAGAGCTCTTTAGCTAGTCACACTTAATATATTTACACAAGTTACAGTGGCTTCTGGAATTAATTACAATTATTATAACTACAATTAGCTACTTCACATATTGTCACTGCTGGAACTTTTGTCGTGTCCAGAAGCACCCTATGAACTTGTATCCATAATCCTTTTAATGTTGTATCATTGCACGTGCTCAGTGTGATAATAACTTGCTGTCAAGCAATCCATTAAAATAGCTAAGTCTAACTGATGTGATACTAAAGTCTAGCTACAAAGATAATATATTGTCTGGCTCAGGAAAAGAAGGTAGAGAAAATTTGAAAGTGTGAATGTAATAATTATCTACTGACCATAATTAACAAAATTACCAAATTTCAAGAATTCTATGAATTTATGTTACAGTAATAGAAAGGTTAATCTTTAACCACCATAATTAATAGAAGACAGTGTGAGAGTCAGACTCTGTTGTTACATTGTACTAAGATGCTAGCTATAGCATGAAATATAGCTCATTACATTCTAGTTCTTGACTGGCACATTTTAGTACTTCACAGCTAAACGGCTTCTATCCAGTAGAGTGCTTAGGTCCTAGGATTCTTTAGCAAAGAATTAGTTATTTCCTTTTACTCAGGTTTATACTGCCCTAAAACCAACATTACTACTGTATACATAGTATTACAAACCAGATATACCAACTGTGTGGATAACTGGATAATACAGTGAATTAATCTAGCAGAATAGTGTTTTGTGGTGAGTACTGCTATAGACCACATCCAACCAGGGTGTAGTAGTTAACTACCATAGGCAGCCTAAAGATTTACTAAATTAAGGTGAAATTACTTCATAAACTCCCTCTTTACTGCTGTATACTAGCTTCACCCTACATGTGATATGTGTACATTATAGCTAGTACATTATCTACTGTAGCCTATGCCACAGAATTCATTTGAAAAACTTAATGTAAAAGTTGTGAACTAAATAACCAAGAGGAAAAGTACCCTGTATTAGTTTTATAAATAAGGGGGTATGTGGCTAAACCCTCTGAGAATGTTTTATGTTGATTGATCTGTCTACAAAGTTAGCTATAGTAACAGTTACACATCTGTAGAGATAGGTAGTGGCTCTGAAGTCTATGTGTATTTTTTCAGATGGTAGCATTTACCTTTAAAATGTTATACACAAATACATATTAATTTTATACAAGATAATGACAATTGTTCTGCAATCAGCTGTAGTGTTAACACTTAAGGTCCTAGGAGTTGAAGAGGTGGAACAAGATTAAGGAGGAGGTTGGTGGGCATTGAAATATCTCCCTTTATACTACTTTATAAAACCCTCATCAAGACTACTTCACAGTTAAAAAAGTGAAGGCAGACTGCTTGTGCACTGAAGTCAATTTTTTCACTTGTCTGTCTCTATTTATGTTTCTAAGTAGTCACCAGGATGATTGCATGTTTATCACCTGGTTGTTCCCTAGTAGGTAGTATAGCTTCAGCATACATCCATAAGGAAGTATAATGAGGTCATTGCCAACTCTAAAACAACTTCCCATAATCAATTTCTGGGTGACAAGTGAGTGTAAAATTTAAAACTCATGTGAATTAATACCTTGTTATTGAGAACCTCATATTCCTCTACTCCTGGAACACTTCTCTTTTGGATACTATCTCCTGCTCCACCTTCAACCTGTGGGGAACTAGTTAACTTGTCCCTATTTCTAGCCCCACTGCCCAACCTTATCATGGTTGAGGGGGAGATAGTAACTGTCACCCTCCACACTGGTACCAGGTCTGTTCAAGTGGGAGTAGTTGGAGTCCTGAGGAGTCACTTTCACTTGGGGAGTGTTGTTATGCTGGGTCACAGACAGTGGAGTAGGAAGATGAAATTTATTGGGGGGGGGGGGCGGCAAAACACTAGACACTGGATGAGGGCCTGGTGTCATATGCATATGCACACATGATGCTATGCATGTGTACATAAATATTAATCAATCCCAGGTGAATGTGTTAGATGTGTAAGTGTCCTAAACCAATTAATTATTGTAGATCTTTTAGCAGTCTAAAGTTTGACTGTATGTGAGTCAGTGTAACACTGACTCACACATTAGTAATTCAATTTCAAGGCATTGAAGGTATTGGGTCTGCAACCATAGTAGTTTATACAAATTGACCAACTGTGTGGATGGAAAGCTAGAATATAGGCAAAGGTAAGTGACACTTTGACTCTGCTATATTACTACTGTACAGAAGCCATATTGGGGAGGCAAAAGGCACATTTGACCCCACCCCCATTAGAAATATTGGGGGGTCGACTGCCCCCCTGCCCCCCTTCCCCCCTGTTCCTACTCCCCTGACAGAATACACCTCCTTGGAGTATAGGAAATGAGGTGAATGGTTGGGAGTGAGATAACATCATTTAGTTACTCAGTATATAATGACTTACCTCCTCCTCAGCCTTTTTAGAAGCGTATTCCTGGAAGACAGCTTCTTGTGCTCTTAATTTAGCATCTAGATATTTCTCTCCCACTGCTCTGAAATCCTCAGTTAGATCTTCCTCTATCTCTATTATTCTCCCTCCTTTCCCTTCTGTCAACTTATCTTGAGTTCTTCCTATAATTGTTATTGTTTAGTTATCAGGTAAACAGATTTCAACTAATAAACTTACTAATTATATTTCCCATTCTTTAGGCTCTACTTCATTTCTTTCAGTTGATGTGATGTATCTAGGAGTTAACAGATTATGCCACCAACTCTCCTAGTGAAATTAGGAAAAACATAACTCAACAACACTTTACTAACCTTTCTGTCATTCTCATGTTTATTGACTTTAGCTATAATGATAGACATACTTTTTTAAAAAAACTTCATAGTTATTATAATAATAATATTATATATTAATAAATGATCACATTATATCATTGAGTAGAGTAGTTTGTATGGGATCAGATAAGACTGTCTCACTGTTATTAGCTAGTGTTCTTTATCATTAGACATGAAGAGAATGGTCAAATTTTAACATAGTCAGTGTACACATGATAGTATGAGTAAACCCAATAGCAATGATAGCTATGTGGATATGTTTCTAAGAAAGGAAAACAGGTATCCATTATCTATTATACAGCCTATTATGTTAAGCCTAAAGAATGTGTAGCCCTAAGAATATTAATTGTTGTTACATGTTTTTGCTGTTTGAATTTATTTATACTATAGACAACATATGTAACTATATACACGCACACCTTGATTGAAACAGAAGGTAAACAGTATTCCAGCAGCTATGATAATTAAGGTAGACAGGAGAGAGAAGATAAAAGCTGTAAAGATGAGACTGTCTTTAGTAGATTGCCAGTTGGTGTTGCATGTATCTATAGACATAATTAGAAGTATGTGCAGTGTACTATCACAACAGTTAGATCTCACTTTTCTGTAGTCCTACTTGGAATCCCACTGACACCCACAACACTATGGAGAGAACTACCACAACACATCCCACAACTAACACAATCAGAAATAACCTTGATCCTGGAAGATATAGGATATAGTAAAGTGTGTAATGTAAACTGACTAAATTACCTTTATGAGTTCTAACATCCACTACAATCAGGACAATACCAACTATAGTGGCTACACTCAACAGTATGACTCCCACCACCAACAGTAATTGGTTAGTAGATGTTAACCTAACAGCAACTATATAGAGTAAAACATAATAATTATAATAATAATAATAATATTATTATGGAAGCTATGTGCATTTGGAAATGGTCATCATAGACAAAAGTGAATATTAGTGGAACAAAAGATACCACTTGCCAATGTCAGTTATAATTACTAGCTCAGTAGTGAAGTTCCCTGTGAACTGAATGCCAAATGTGTTGTTGACCAGATAATAATAGAGTGTGTTCTCATCCATTAGGGGGAGGGTGAATGGAGAGTTGAGGGGGCCCTGGATAGGAAAGCTAAGGTCCTGGTAGGAAGGGTCCTGGCCATACTGAATGAAACACTGCCCTTCACTTGATGGATAGGAGTGATCGTACAGATATCAAAGGTCAATGAATGGCTGAAGGGAGATGAACCATCTACAGATAGAAAAAACTAGCATTATATTACAATGGTTTATCTTACTAATGTCATAGATGAAGTGCTACTTGACTCTCCAAAGACATTGGTATCACTGACACTGACATATGATAGGTCTGGTCTGAGGAGGAGGGGGAGAAGGAGATGGAACACAGATCCTCAATGCAACTGTCTGACCTGACAATCTTCTGGTCCACCCTCTCCCCTGTACTGCTCACAAGGACGACTGTGTAGTTGATAATTCTGTCATAGTCACACCTCTCAGAGATAGATGGAGGCTGGAAAGTAATATAATATTGAACAGTGTATCAGTCACAATAATTATTATTATGTAATCATTATTGTAACAAGCATGCCTAATAATGCTGTTGCCAGGTTCATGGATTTATCCAACAATCTGTGGATTTTTGGGACAGAAAATTGTCTGTGGATGGATCAAGGCCAAAAGTAGAGTTCTATAGATTTTTCTGCTTATGACTGGTTTTATCCAATTAAGACTATCCTTTATGTAACTTATTTCTAAAATAGAGGCCCTCTTTCTCATACACATAACACTCAATCCTATAAATATGTCCAGCAGTGACCTTTGACTACATAGTCATCAAATCCTTGTTTACTCTGTGGATTTTTTAGACAACAACCTGGCAACACTATTAATTAATGGAACTCAAGACTTAGCTATTGTGATTATGTCTGTTGACTAACGGCGAGCATTCAAGCATCAGTGCCCGCTAAGGTCATGACCACTACTTGGTGGCAGCAGTGGTGGATGCCATAAAAAGCTAGAAAGGAGAATCAGCAGGGAACTCATGAAAATGACGACCCTACCAGCCTACGTACAGCCCACGACTAGTTATCAAGTCACAACCCCAGAAGCATTTAACTTCAGCGACCCTTCGGAATGGCCAAGATGGATCCAGAGGTTCGATCGCTTTATGACAGCCACTGGCTTAGTTAAGCAACCAGAGGAGGTGCAAGTATGGGGGCGACGAAGTGGATGATATCCTTATCAGTCTGGAAGAAGATAGCAAATATTGTGAAGCAAAAGTTTGAGTCAAACCTTGTGAAAAGACATAACACTATCTATGAAGAAGCTAAATTTAATCAAAGCAAACAAGAAGTAGTAGATATACATATTTATTACGTCTCTCTACACCTTGGCAGAATGTGGAGGAGGGCAGATAAGACTAATCCTACTGGTGATGCTAGTCCAACTAGGATATATGTAGCATAGTTGCTGGATTTACTGAGGTACCTTAATTAGCTATGCAAGGAAGACCATAACTCATTCACTGTGCACCCTTTTAAATAGTTATAATGAGCTCTATATGCAGTTATAATAGTATGGATAGTTTACACACCTTACACTCTTGTATTATTCATAAGGTCATAGCCCAGGAGACTAAGACATAATTTACAGGTAAAGCCAAAAAAAAAATTTATTCTGAATGAAAAAGGTGGAAAACTATTTGGATGCACTAAAATTCATAAGTTCAGTAAATGATTCAATCCTGTATGCCACTTCTCACACCAGCAGTCCCATCAAATGCTTGACCTCTACACTGAGATAAAGATAATGAACACCTTATTAGAATATCTTTGAGAAGATTAAAGACAGTTTCTGCTTTCGTATCAGGTAGCTGAACTGGACCAAGATACCCTTCATAGATTTGAAAGCTATCATCAGTCCATTGAATTTACAGAGACATTTGCTCATTTCAAGAAAATATCAGTTGCTTCATCAGCAATGATGGAAAACCAAGAGCTACTCTTAAAATCTAATAGTATATTTCTAAGCACAGCATTACCCAATGCCATTGTAACGTGGGCTAGCTAACAAATACAGACTAGAGACAAAAGCTTAATAATAATAATAATAATAATAATATGAGAACAGCCAACTGGTCATAGCACATGAGTAAATTAGAATGTTCCAGAACTTAGGAAACTAATTAACACTACATGAGATAATGAATATTAACACTTTAGTTACATGATGTAATGCTACATTACAAGTTTTTGTGTCCACACAAAATCAGTGAGTTACATAATCACCATACCGGATTGGAGGTTGTCGGGTCCGCTGAGGACGAGCATCAGAGATTGGGGAACTAGGTGTAGAGCGACATCCAATATTGTCAATACTAGTATACCCCCCAACAGAGGATCTGCCTGCAACAATATCACTGTACAAAGATGGCACGGTAGCCTTAGGGAAACCTGCAGACGGTTGCATATTTTTGTTCACTATTGATGCTTGCATGGCATCACTAGGCTTTGATCGTGACATCAGGGCTTTTGATAGATGGTTCTGCCTTGGTGGGCCATAGCAGAGCTTGAGCCAATTATGATGGACTATAAAGTTTTGTGAACCCCCTATCAGTTGTATTCTGTAGTTGACTGGTCCAGTTTTGTCTACAATAGTATAGGGACCCTTCCATAGGCTAGAAAACTTCTTAGTTCGGCCTTGTTTGATGGCTGGGTTGTATAGCCAAACACGATCACCTACATTCAACTTTTCTCCTGTACTATTGCGATCATAATGTTGCTTCTGGCGCCTGTGAGCTTCCTGTAATCGCTTCCTTGTTGTGTTATATGCTGAATGCAGCTGACCATGTACCTCTTGTACAAATTCTGGGTAAGATGAATACTCCCCTGAAAGATTTCCCAAAATAATATCAATTGGGAGGGTTGGAGAACGACCAAAGTTCAGGTGGTATGGTGAGAAACCTGTTGTTTCATGAACAGCAGTTCTGTAAGCTAGAAGTGCTTTTTGTAAATGATAATCCCAATCTCTTTGACTCTCTTTTACCACTTTTGCCAGCATTGCTTCAATTGTTCTGTTGAATCGCTCCACTTGTCCATTTCCCATTGGATGGTAAGCTGATGTCCTTGTTTGGTCAATGTTCAACAAATTGCACACACCTTGTACAACACTGCTACAGAGATTAGCACCTTGGTCACTGTGAATACTCTTGGGGACTCCATAACGACAGATTACCTCATCCACCAGTACTTTTGCAAGTGTGGTAGCAACCGTGTCACGCAGAGGAAAGGCTTCCACCCACTTTGTGAATATATCTGTTACAACCAGGATGTATTGGTACCCTCTTTGAGAAACAGGAAGTGGTCCCATTATGTCCCAGGTGATTTTTTCAAAAGGATAGCTTGCTGTTATAGTTCCCAATGGAGCTTGAGGCTTCCTTGGAGGAGGGTTACGTCGCTGACATTCATTACATTCCCGAACCTACTTTTCAATGTCACTCTCATATCCTGGCCAGTAATATCTTGTTTTCACCTTCTCCATTGTCTTACGTAATCCTAGATGACCTGAGTGATTATGCAGGTGTGTCAGGATCACCTCCCGCATATCTGATGGCACAACCAACTGGACGTGGCTGGTATTTGATGAATCTGTATACTCTCTGCACAAAATGCCATCCTTGAAGAAGGATCTCTGAAGCCCGGGGGCTACAGCAGGACTTTTGAGGGACTCATTGTTTGTCAAGAGGGTGATTACTGTTGCCAACTCAGGATCTTGAGCCTGCATTTTGAGATTGATAGTGAGTAAATCTTGAAGCTGTACAGCTCCTACTTTAGCAGGCGTTCTTGACAGGGCATCAGCATTTGTGTGCTGTTTCCCCGGCTTATAGACAATTTGGAGATCAAATTGCTGAAGGAATAACATCCACCGACTCAGACGTCCACCGGTATCTTTTAACCCTTTAGAGATGTGAGCGGGTTATGATCAGTAACAAGTTTGCATGGGAAACCATAGACATATGGGTAAAATTCCTTTAATGCTGAGATGGCTGCCAAGGCTTCCTGTTCAATTGTTGAGTAATTTCTTTCAGACTTGTCCAGCCGCCTGCTCCAGTATGAAATCACGTGTTCTCTTCCTTCTATTTCCTGGCTGAGAACAGCTCCAATAGCCTGGTCTGATGCATCTGTCTGCATTATAAATGGCAGAGTAAAGTCTGGGTAGGCTAAAATTGGCGGTGCAACAAGCTTTTGCTTAAGATGGTCAAAAGCAATCTGGCAATCAGGGGTCCACTTAAATCCATCAGCTGTTTTCTTTGTTAACTTGTACAGAGGTCCAGCAATTTCAGAGAAATCCTTAATAAATCGGCGGTAGTAATTGGTGAGTCCAAGGAACTGTCTCAACTGTTTAATACCTCATACACTGCAACAGCTCTAGTCTTGTCTGGATCTGTGTGGATCCCTTCTGCTGAGACAACATGTCCCAAATACTGAACTTGTTTCTGTGCAAACATGCACTTCGATGGTTTAAGTTTCAGGCAAGCTGTTCGAAGTCTCTGGAATACATTTCTTAATCTCTGCAAGTGCACTTCAAAGTTCTGACTGAATATAATTATGTCATCAATGTAAACACTCATCATCCACAATTCCTGCTAGAACACACTCCATTAGGCGCTGAAAAGTAGCTGGTGCATTTGTTAACCCGAATGGCATTTTGTTGAACTCATAATGTCCCTTTTCTGTTGAAAATGCTGTTTTCTCCTTATCTTCTTCCTTTACTTCGACCTGCCAGTATCCCGAGGCTAAGTCTAATGTAGTGAAGAGAGTCGAACCTTTCAGTGTATCCAGGGTGGAATCAATCCTTGGTAGTGGGTAAGCATCACGATGGGTCAATGAATTTACTTTCCTGAAATCCACACAAAACCGCCAAGCACCATCCTTTTTTCGAACCATGACTGTAGGAGATGACCATGGACTCTGGCTTGGTCTCACAACCCCAAGTTTGAGCATCTTCTCAACTTCTCTGTCAACCACATTCTTTAAAGCTACTGGAATACGTCTGACCTGCTGTCTGACTGGGGGTCCCTCAGTTTTAATTTCATGCTTGACAACCGAGGTGCAACCAAATTCACAACCTTGAGATGCAAATATGTCACTGAATTCATTGATCAGTTTCATCAGCTTTTCCTTCTCAGACTGTGGCAAGTCACAATGTGACAGGTCAACATCTCCTTTTCCCCAAGTAGGGTAAGATATGTCTGACTCCCATTCTTCAACAATATGTACATGTTGGTGTGGTGTAAATTCTCCAATTCTTGTACCCTTGTACAACTTCTTTGATTCTGGACTAATGTTCACAATCTGTATTAAGACTTTCCGGCTTGGTCCAACTTCACTGAGTGATCGAGCAATGAGGAGGTGCTTTGGAAAATTGGATGAATAACTTGGTTCCACTAAACCTTCTCTAAACGAAACTGTGTTTACTATTCCTTCCATATTTGCTTGGACAAGCAACACTGAACGTGCAGGAATCTCTGTAGTCTCTGCAACTCGTAGAATGATACCCTGTGGGTCCGGCTGAACTTGGCTACCACCCATAATAACTGGGACTTGTGCATCCTTAAGAGACAAACGACCCACTTGGCAGTCCAGGATAGCTCCATTACGCACCAAGAAATCTGCTCCAAGTAAACAATCAACTGATAAGTCTCTGGCAACAGTGAAAGTCTGCTCTTGCTCAAATTCTCCAAGTTTTACAGGCATTTGTACTTGCCCCACCACATTAAGTGGGTGACCATTAGCACCAACAGCTGCAGAAGCCCTGTTTGTTTGAATCAGGTTACGATAGGGCTCTCCTACACACTTGTAGTCAACCACTGATATGGCTGCCCCCGAATCCAGGATGAATTGTACATTGGCCCGTCCAAGTTCGCCATTAACCCGAACAATTGTATTTACTACATATCCTTCACCCCCTCTTACATTTGTAAACAGATGTGGGTGGTTCAATTGTTCCCGGACCAGCTTTCCACCCTTCCCGCTGACCGGTTGAAGTTTAAAGGACAATCTCGTTTGTAATGCCCTTCTTCAAAACAGAGATAGCACCGGTTTCTTCTTGGTGGTCTTCTTGGTGATTGCTGGTATCCACCTGTCACTCGAGTAGTTGGTTTACTCTCTTGAAGTTTCATTTCTAGCCGTTCCAGGCGTTTGGCAATTGAATCCATACTTTCTTGCAGTTTTGTAGATAAAGGGTCATGATAGGACTTAGTGTTAGGATTGCTGCTCACTACATTCACAGTATACTGTGGCATTGCACCACTTTTTGGGGTATTAAGCCTTAATGCTTCTTCAACCTCAATAGCATCAGCCACAGCTTGCTCAAATGTATCGGGTTTTTTATGCAACAAGACTTGACAACTTATAGATGGTTGTAATCCTGTTAGGAATCGTTGGCGAAGGACGATAGATTTTGTGTCTTCATCAGGAAAAGCCTGTGTGAAAGCTTCTTCAGCTCTGATGCAAAGTCAACAGCTTTCTCATGTGTTCCTTGAGACCGTTCATTGAATAGTCTTGATGCCATTAAGGGGTCTCTGTCAATGCCAGCTTTCTTTTTGAGTGCAGCTTTGAGTGTTTTGAGATCTACTTTGTCATCATCTCCCAGATCCAAATAATAGTCAAGGAGCTTGCC
This sequence comes from Diacarnus erythraeanus, assembly GCA_964016965.1. Taxonomy (NCBI): domain Eukaryota; kingdom Metazoa; phylum Porifera; class Demospongiae; order Poecilosclerida; family Podospongiidae; genus Diacarnus; species Diacarnus erythraeanus. The sequence continues at coordinate 2,293,355 of OZ024671.1, read as the reverse complement.
TCTCAGTAGGGCTAGGAGGACAGCAAGCTGCTTTCTGGCATCCCATTCTTTGGCAGCTGCCACCAGTTCAAACCTAGTCCATGCTTGTGAAAAGTCATCAGTTTTAATCTCTGGCAATGGTATCTCAAGCTGTGTCATCTTGCTCTCTGAGATCCCACTTCTGACACCAATGTAACGTGGGCTAGCTAACAAATACAGACTAGAGACAAAAGCTTAATAATAATAATATGAGAACAGCCAACTGGTCATAGCACATGAGTAAATTAGAATGTTCCAGAACTTAGGAAACTAATTAACACTACATGAAATAATGAATATTAACACTTTAGTTACATGATGCAATGCTACACCATTATAGCCATTCACTATTTCAGGTGATGTATATTCCTTGCAGAAAATCCAGGGCTTCAACTCTGGGAAATCTTTTGCTTGAAGTAAAAGAAGCTTGTACAAATTAGAATCATCTTCATGACATCCACGCAATGCCAAACCCTGAGAAGGCAAAAATCTGATACTAGATAGCAGTTTTAACGTTGATGCAGACTCTGAGCTTCTTTATGCTATACATTAAGCTGTGCACCAACATCAGTAGCACTAGCATGCACTGTCTGCTTCAATACAGCTTTCTTATGCACGTCACTTTATTCATGCTCAAGAAATCTTTCTAGGGCTATCTTCCAATTACAAAAGCCATCCTCCATCAAACAATTTAACTGGCACCCAGAAAAAGTGAGAAGACCATTCTTCCTTGCAAGGCAACAAAAATTTTGCAACTGGTGGTATATACAGTTATCCTTCTTATATCAACTGGATCTTTTGTATGATCTTGTTTTAGCAGCACACTGGGCTTGATGGGAGTAAACATGCTTAGACTTGCTTACATCTAGGAGTTGGCAAGGTGAATCATCCAAGGTGCAAGTAGGACACTCACACAGAGGAGAAGTAGAGGATCCACCTTCATCTTTGTCACTTTCACTCTCAGATTCACAAGAAGTAAGGTGATCTACTTCAGTATGTGACTCAGTCACACCATCTAACAATGCATAGACCATCATAACTTAGCCTCTGGAGGTAAACTTACTAACTATGATAATAGCTAACCTACCTTTACCAGCAGAGACAAAAAAGACTTCAGTGTACTCTGAGACATGATGAATCTCCTATTCAGCTAGTAAAGCAGCTGAACTTGACAACCTTTTACTTGAATACCATGTACTTGGCAAGCCATGTGTGACTTAACTTGCAAATTTACAAGCCCATCAATATGTGATAATTCTTCTCACTCTCCTGTTGCTAGATAAATTATTCATTAAAACATTCATGCATGAAAATATCAAGTCCAAAAATTATGGAGGGGGGGGGGACTCCAGCCCTCTGAGCCCCCACCCCACCCCCCTCCCCTTTCCTACACCACAGAATAATATTTAACTGTCAATGAATAATTCCCTGAAAATTAGCTATGTAATTGTGCTAGCTATATACAGTGTATCTTCACACAGAGCAAACTAATGTGATATTATTCAATGTAATCATACTCTAATGTTGACTCAATTTCTGATTATTATATTCACTTCCATGTTTTCATTCATTCTTGCATTCCCGACCTGTTCCATGAGTAGCTTTCTTTAACTTCAAATCAGTTCCCATTTGTGAGTTTATAGAAACTTCAGGACCATCACTAGACTGACCCACTCCATATACCATGTTTGGCTTCATTTTTATCTTATCATGAGACAATGCTTGATGTTTGTTAGACTCGGCAACATCATACAATTTACCCTCTATCCTTACTTCTTTCTCCTGAGAGTGGAGATCACTTACACCATACACTTGATTTGGTTTCATTTTAATTTTATTTGAATCATTAATGCCATACACAACATTCCTTGCTGTTTTTATCTTTTTTTGACACAAAGAGACTTGAGACCGTGACTCCTTGCGATTATTGGGGTCATTGACGTCCTCATAGTACACTTGATCTCTTTTAGAGTCTAATGGGATATTCTTGGAGATATTGTAAAATTCTTGTTGGCTAGCATTTTCCTGAGAAACTTAATAAAAGTGTTTGGTTAGTGAGCACACAATAGTAATAATAATAATAATAATAATAATAAACTTAGTATGCACACTTTATAAATATTTACCTTTCTTGAAACAAAATATTACTCCTGCAAATATAATACTATAATATAAGAAAGGCAGAAGAGAGAAAACAAAAGCTGTAATGATAAGACCATCTCTAGTAGACTGCCAGTTAGTGTCACATGTATCTATAGACAAGAAATATACATATGTGCAGTGTATTTTCATGATAATATTATGTCTCACTTTCCTGTAGTCCTACTTGGAATCCCACTGCCACCCACAGCACTATGGAGAGAACTACCACAACACATCCCACAACTAACACAATCAGAAATAACCTTGATCCTGGAAGATATAGGATATAGTAAAGTGTGTAATGTAAACTGACTAAATTACCTTTATGAGTTCTAACATCCACTACAATCAGGACAATACCAACTATAGTGGCTACACTCAACAGTATGACTCCCACCAACAACAGGACTAGGTCAGTATGTGTAAACCTATTTGCAACTATTATTAAAAAAAAATGATTAGCAGCCAATACAGCATGGGATTATAATTAGCTCACATTCTCCAGTAGTGAAGTTTCCTGTGATCTGAATACCAAATGTGTTGTTGATCCAGTAGTAATAGAATGTGTTCTCATCCATTATGGGGAGGGTGAAAGGTGAGTTGATGGGGCCCTGAATAAGGGGGCCAAGGTACTGGTAGGAAGGGTCCTGGCCATACTGAATAAAACATAGCCCTTTACTTGATTTGTAGCAACAAAGGAGAGTGGTCATACAGTTATCAAAGGTCAATGAATGGGTGAAGGAAGATGAACCATCTACAGTAAGATAAAAATTACATTTCATACACTGCATGATTCAATTTAAAGTCTTACTAAATGTCATAGATGAAGTGCTACTCGACTCTCCAAAGACATTGGTAGCACTGACACTGACATGATAGGTCTGGTCTGAGGAGAAGGGGGAGAAGGAGGTGGAACAGAGACCATCAGTACAACTGTCAGACCTGACAGTCCTCTGGTCCACCATCTCCCCTATACTGTTCACAACAACAACTGTGTAGTTGATAATTCTGTCATAGTCACACCTCTCAGAGATAGATGGATACTGGAAGATTAGTGTATTTAGTAACCATTTCAAAATAATAATAATGCATACCAACTGTGTGAGTGTTTCTAACATTGTAGCTATTACTCACTCAGGCAAAGCATTTTTGTTTTTTTGGGGGGTGGGGGGATGGGGGTGAGATACTTTACTTAGGTAGCTAGCCAGTTAAAATAATAATTAAAATTAGATTGTCTTCTTTCATTAAAATAGAGGTAATTTCTTTTAGGTCAAGTTTATGGAACTCCTAGGGAGGTCTTTCTCCTCATTATGACCTCTTTTTAGACATGTAACTCAGTAAGGTAGTGTTGCCATTATAGCTAGATTTGATCAGCAAATGCTGTGCATGTGGCACTTTTTATTATGGTTTCACAGTTGAAATAGCTAGCTACTACCAGAGCCTCCAACCACATGGTATTTTTACGGATTTACGTACGACTATAAAATATCAATTATAAAAATTTGATTCAATTTTTATACTATATAGCATTATGAGCTAGCTAACTGCTGTGAATTAACAATAAACATTGTCCAGAGGCAGTTTATATTTCCTAAAGTAGGTGATAAAAACAATAAGTTTGTTTATTTTAAATATGATGTTTGTTTAGTACAGATTCACAAGTCTAATTTTTGCCTTAAAAAGTGCAGGTCATGAAACTAATTTAGCTACAGAATTTGCTACAAAAATACGGGAAAGTGAGCTATTTTTATATTGAAGTTATTCACTGCTCTGTATTAGGCATGGATCATGGCAACTTTTAGGAGGGGGGGCAATGCCCCCCCTGCTCCCCTATTCCGATGCCTAACATAAATATAATTGTTAGCCATTGAGATATACATACCATTGTTCAAAGGGTTATTATTGGTCATTTGCATAGGTTCCAACTGCAATGAATCAGCTGTGGTAGCCACAGAAATTGACCTTATCAATCTGCCACCTATGGAATTACCCTCTGGCCTATTGACTATACAGAATCTTGTCTGCTAATAGGTTTCTGGCTATTCTATCAATAGTACATGGTTGTTTGATTTGATTAGCTACAGAGGTCTGTAACTACCTACGTAGTAACTGCCTGAACCATCAACCATCAATATTATTACTATTCATGACATTGATGAGTGTGGTTTAAATTAATTGATAGGTGTGGCATGCCACTAATTTTTTTTCCCTAAGAGGTATGCATTTGTCTTCTAAAATGGATTCTGGTCCTCTTTATGATAAGAAAAAAAAAATGCTTATTAATTAACAATCAACCAGGATGATCTACTAGCTAACTGAACTTTCAGAATTTTGACTGCAAAGGTTAGGTAACACTTGTAGCATAACAAAGCTTATGTAGATATTATTGTAGACTCTAGTTAGTAACCTAAAGTAGCATACCTAACCTGTAGATATTCTAAGAATAATGAAAAATGGCTATACAATACCATGGACTTGGTACGTAACTTGGCTGGACTATTAGTGACAGTGTTGCTATGCCCATGCTAGCATGAAAATCATTTTTTGCATGAGAAAAACCTATTCTATAATATTCCACTAAGGAAGAGAGTTTCTTATTAACTCAAAACACTACACTTGTTTGATCTCACCTGCTATATACAAAAAAATGTTAGTAACCATGAGGGGGTGTTACATTTCAGCTTTAGTCAGTCTACAATAGTTTTCAGTTGTCCAGGGCTTATAGTTTTTAGATAACAGCTTTACTGTGAGATACTCCCATGTTTGCACTGAGTTGCTGCTGTTCATAGTGTGTAGCCTCATGTCTATCACTGTAGGATTGAAGAAGTCAATGGATACTAAATCAGGTGTGTCCAAGTTTACCTTGAGTAAACTGTGAAGGTTTTTGTGTAATGACTGTACACCAACACACTGTAAAGTTAGCTGTACGTCTTATAAGAAGATAACACAGTGTGTCATTCACCACACAAAATAGACTCAACAAAACTTATGAGTTATCTAGGTACACAGGTCCATAATTAAAACCATATTTCTTACTGCTAACTAAGGTCAGATGATTGGAAGGGAGTTGTTTTTTATCACACCAGAGATAAGTACATTGTTGTTATTGCCATGGTGATGATGGCTGAAATTATCACAGCCCATTATTTTCTAGACATGAGGCCAGTGAAAAACTTCAACTTTGATTCTAGAGCTATTATGAGAAAGCTGATGAGAAAGCTGACTTTTAAAAACCTGTTCCTGTTCCTCTTCCTTTACTCATGAATTCATTGTGCTGGTGGCTCAAACTATGCCTATGGACATGCTTATACAAACATGTGTATTATTAGCTACGTATGTGTATACCTGGTTACTCCAACACACTCTCACTTCACTTAGTCGTGAACTGCTATCATAAAATGGCTCAACTTCAACAGTCAGTAAATTTTGTGGAACTACAATAAAAGGATTTCTTAAATGCACTATAATAAAAGCATACATAGATATGTTAGTGGGATAGTTATTAAAGCTCCAATGGAACTAGTACAATACCTTCTCTGTGTAGAAATAACTCAAATGGACCAGATTAATGTGGCAATAATTATAATGACTGGAAAAGCTCTAAACCAAGTCCAACAACCACAAACCATGACAAACACTAAAAAGGAAGCAACGGAGAGAGAACTATGTACTATTGTATTGTGTATCAAAATTTACCTTGTGGTTGTACAGTGAAGGTATATTCCATTCCCTTTTGGTCCCCACAGTTGATGGCACTGACTGTGAAGGTGTACTCTGTCCCCAGAGACAGTCCAGAACAACTGTAGTCCTCACTGGGATTTACATCTCTTGAACAGGTGGAGAAATTAGGTGTCATAGTCACATGATACCTCTCTATGGCATGTTTAGAGTTGAAGGAAGAGTTCCACTGGAAGGAGACACCAGGACCTCCAGAAGAGTGGAAGAAGGAGCAGAAGATGGAGGAAGGAGAAGGTGAGATAGCTAAAATTCATGAATACACAAACATGTTATGGCACTTAATAGATTATGTGAAATATTTGTTACTTGCATCACCACTTTCAGAGACAAACTACTAATAATGAAAGTTTGAACTTTTACTTAATTCATGATGTGACATTATACCGAATGACTATAATATTAGGGAAGTTGTGGTCCCATACACTTGTTTACAGAAATTAGGTATGAGAAAAATAAAAATTAATATCATTAAAGCTATTTTGATTAAAGGCACATGAATAAAAGTATCAAGATTTCATAGTATGATTACAAATGAAATACTGTAATTTCAGAGTTGAAAATATATTTTATCACCCAGCAAAATTTAATTCCAGATAATTAGATTTATTCCTGAATGATCCTGTTCTCCTCCCCCGAATACCTCTTTACCTATGAATAGGAAATTTTAAATTAAACTACATAGCCATCTAACCCTTATGAAAGGTTGAATACTGAAACAATACAGATTTGTATTAACACTAGAGCAAACAACTCAACAATGGTGGACAAAATGTACCATAATCCCACTACTTATTTTAAAGGAAACTACTGCCTTTAGTGATAAAAAATAGTAACGTATCTGGACTGAGCATGGACAAATCTATGGTGCAGACTTTAAACTCCCTACTCACACCCCATAAAGAGCTAGTATCTAATACAATACCTATGACATTGACCATGTAAACTTCACTGGTGAATATACCAGCTGTACACTGAACTGATGACCCATCAAGAGCTGATGCACTACCACTTAAGGTGGATGTGATGTTCATTGAAAAACCATCCTGATTTGGAGACACACTGGTAACCTGTGCCATCACACCCGGTAGAAGAGGATCGAGAATGATATTAACTGGTCTAGTATCTCCTCTGTATATGTGTGTCCCATGTATAGTGCCATTTAATCTCCATTCCAGAAATAGAGGGACTCGAGTACCAACACAAGTAAACTCAATAGGTCTAGGACAGATGGGAGTCATGGGACCATTCAGTTGAGAGAAAGTCAGGGAGAGTATGTGTGCATTAGCTGGAGAAAAAAATTACAATGAAAAATTACTGTAGCTGCTAACTCTTTCGAAGATAATGTGGGACATCCCACTAACCAGAGGTAACACATAAATGTGCTTCAGCAGTTTCTATGAAAGTGGTTGCTTTAAACTACAGTTTTTCATGAGCATAGTGCATATACGTAAGCTACAAGTTTTGCAATAGCATAATGGCCATATAGGAAAGTACCCACCCCCAATCCATACACTGTACAGATTATTTTGAGGTCTAAGCTAGAGGTTTGAATTCACTGGTAAACTCAAACTCCAACATTTCCTAGCTACTACAACATCCTACATCCTAGCTTTATACTTCCATACTCACCTAGCTCTGTACTTTATATGCCCACACCTACTCCAGTTAACATACTATTTTAGTCCCTCCAAGTAGCCCCATCCCCTCCAGGGGAAATAAAATAAAACTCTAGGTGCCCATTCATCATTTATTACCCTCCCAAGAAATATAGCAGGCTCTGGGAAAAGGGGGCACTTTTCAAAAAATAATAATATTGGAAATTGAGTTATTGTACTTTAACTTTTATACGTATAAGACATCAAAAGGTTATAACTGTCTTATCTATTTGCTACATCAATTACAACTGAATATTCACCAGGAGGATGGTCTCGGGATTATTATTCATCCTCACACACTTACAGACAGAGCACCATCAATGGTTAGAAACTTAGGTTGGTAGCATTGCAATTTCTTTAGGGCTTCTTTCTACATGCCTAAATCCAACCCTCAACTTGAAGTTGAAGAAATGGTTATCCTTTTATCAGTGATAGTTGTGTTGTGTTCACTAATTTTACTTATTAGTATGATAGCCCATCAATGGTCTGTGGTTTTTTTTAATATTTTCACTATTTCTGAATAAACTCAAATATTAATAACTTCACAAAAAATAGTAAAAATAATTATAGCTACATTTGAAAGAACAAAAATTAATTAAAAAACAAAAAACAAAACATCTACAGCATTGAAACATCAATTGAACTGTAGCTACATGGCAGGTATATAAGTATAACCATACAAACATGTTGTATCTTTATATTACTTTCTAGTAGATAACTATGGCTACCCAATATACATACCTTTCAATATAACTATCATCACAAAACAAGTGGGAATGAACAGGGCCATTAACCTGCAAAAAGTGAAAGAGTTAGTATTAGCTACTATGTACATAAGCAGCTCATTTGGGGGTGAGGGGACATGAGATTATGGGATTGCTACAGAGGGTTGGTTTTCTTGGCCATACCCACTTCTTTCCTTAAATTGTCAATCATGCTTTGTCTTCCCATAAGCACTACATCAGTATTACAATGATAATTATAATATTAAAACTAGAGCTTTGTCTGCTTGATTCATCCTATGGTTGTGTGTGTGTCTTTTTGGGGGGGGTGGGGAGACAGGTCCCAGGGTCCACCTTGGTCTCGTCCCTTTCCTCCATGATAAAACCTACAATAGAACCTTGCTCACTTTGTTTATAGAGGCAAATAAGTCTGTTCTGTTAACAAATTCTTTCTGTGATTATGACCATTTCCAAACAGGCACAATCACTCATCCTACTCCCCTAACTCTTACTATCTACTTAGTTTGGTGTTGAGTCTGATATTCACTGATCTGAGAAGCAAGATTGTAGCTAAGTAAGAGGAGGTTAGCTAAAGTACCACTTTATTCTATTCCTTACCAGAGCAGCTAGCTACTTTTTTCTAATGAGTAGTAGATGCTAAAAAGCTATGGTCATTAGTCCTAGGTCTATTGCATATTATAGGTTGCTAGTACTGTACTTAATTTCAAAAAATGGCTGTCTTATAATAGTGCTACAAGAGGAAAGGGTTTGGTGTCTTAATATGTATTTGTCAGCCATGCAACATTTCAAGCACTGACCACACCTACCATTATTATAATTTTCCATAGTACATTCAAGAACTATTCTCAAGTAATGCAGCACAAAAGCTTTGACTTACAATCATCTTCATTCAGTACTTATGCTGGATCTCTAGACCCTCATGCATCCCTCCCCAGACCCACACAGTACAGGGACATCCATAGTTGGTTCCCACCACCAGGAAAGTAACTGGCTTTACACAACTCACCTTACCTGGCACTACCTTTTTTATCCCGACCTCCTGCACTACAACTATACAACTGTAGCTACTAGCTATTAGGCCTGTCCCAATTATTCAAGAATAATTTTGGGAATAATAGGTGCCTGCTGGAATAAGAGAATTATTCCAGCCTAATAGGGTTTTAAACCTTGAAAAGGTCAAAAAGGTAAACTGTTCTAATAGAGGCCTAGTACGTATGCTTAGCTCGGCTATACACTAGAGTCATTGGTGTATAGCTTTCAAGCTAGTCCTTCTGGTTCAACCAAGTTCTGCTGCTGCTGAACGAGTATTTTACTTTTATAGAACTTCTTCACTCAGTGACAATCTTCTTCACTTGAAGACTATTATAATTATATAGAAGCCTCAGTTATGTTATAATCACAAGATCCCCACTCAATTTCCTGAGAATAACTATCTTTGAGAATAATACGAGCATTAAATTTTGGGAAAATTCTGAATAGAATAATAGGCAGAAAAATTGGGACAGCCCTTAAATTAGGGACGTGCTAACCAGCTCAAACTCGGAAGTGGCACTAATAATAACGCAGTGTCTAGAGTCCCTGCAACGGGAGCGGTAGTATTGAGCTAATAGTCCCGGCGGCGGGACCGCTAAGTAATAAACGACTAGTCCTGGCAATGTACTTTGATCTTTTAGCCGGACCATTGTCAGCATGGCGAGGAAGTCTGCTGAAGAGCCAGTCTTTGGATTAGGAGTTAGTTTTAGCTCCTATGAGGAACTTGAAAGGATTGAAGTCCTTTGAAGCTAATAAGTTTTGGAAGAGAGAAGCGAAAACAATTGAGGCAGCTCGGAAGAGAACTGACAGACACCTCAGTCCAACACTGAAATACTATCAACTGAAATATACCTGTATTCATGGTGGTCAATCCTTTAGACCTAAAGGCAAAGGAACCAGGAATACTTCGTAAGTTACCTACCTATAGTCTCTAGATATAGCTAGCCAGTTCCTAACTGGCTGAGGTGATCTCGAGAGCTGTTAGCTTATACTCTTTTTATTTGATTCAGGCTGCATAATAGGGTATATAACCCTTAAGCATCATTAGTTATCAATACACCCCGTCACCTATTTCAAACATGTAATGATTTGTGGTAATGATTTTACTGTACCTAGGAGGTTCAAGCAAGATTGCCCTGTGCATATATCTGTCAGAGCTGATCAAGATGGGGACCACCTTGAAGTTACCAGTGTTATGTTGGATCATAATCATGATGTTTCACAGGTATGATAGATTTTGTTGGATCTAAAAGCCTGCATGAAGGTTGTTATATTTATCTCCATTATAGTCTGAGTAGCTGCTAAAGAAATATCAGTCTGTGTAGAGAGCAGTTTGTAATGAGCAAGACTTCATTCAATTATTCTTATTGGTCACCTATTGTCCATGTTCACATTTACTCATTGTCAGCTATTGGTCATGTGCAATTTATGCTAGGCAATCACTCTAGTTACCGTGTAACTTGTTTATTATTATTCTATACTTACAAGTAATTACTAAGTAGTTACAGTGTAACTTGTTTATTATTATTCTATACTTACAAGTAACTCCCTACTCTGCCTCTAAAATAAAGTAATACTCTTAGTATTTGTCATGAAGTGTTGCTTTGCTTTCCTACAGTCAAGTATTTAACTGATTATAACACTATGCTGTTTACTTTTAAAACATGCTCTATTTTGATATAGGAATTGTATAAACACCTTCCTCATCAAAGAAAATTGTCTGCTTCAATGAAGGAAAAGGAAAAGGCATTATCACTCTTGAAAATGAAAGCTAATAAAAAATTAATCCAGAATACACTTTCTCAAGAATCAGGAAATATTATCTTACTAAAAGATCTGTCAAATCTTGCTTAATCTATGAGTAGCTCAGACAAGAATAATCTGGATGCTGTGGTTAGGTTGTAAATATGGTAAGACTGGTTGGTGATGTATGTATGTATATCTATAGTAATTAAATGAAAAAAAAGCCAGCGACTTTGTCCATTGTGGGAGGTTGGAAGTGCAATTTTGAGAATGGATCCTTTTATCAGAGGTTCTGAGATGTATGCTATATATTATAATATTATATTATCAGCTTATGATTTTGGCATGGTAATGGTTTTTGTTATTAGGTGCTTGTGTTGAGGTGTTTTCTGATGAAGATAGTAATTTCAAAGGATTGTATTTTCAGGATAGGCAGATGGTTGAAGTTTTTCAAGCTTACCCGGAGTTGTTGTGTATTGATGCCACATATAAACTGTTGAATTTAGGATTACCTGTATACCTTTTCTTGTGTGAGGATAGTAATGGACAGAGTGAAATTGTGGGTGTTTGTCTACTTGCTTCAGAAGATGCTGTCAGCATGAAGTGGATGTTAAGTGCATTTCAAAAACATAATGTGAAGTGGCCAGATACAAGAGTTATTATGGCAGACAAAGATATTAAGGAACGGGATGTTATTAAGGAAGTTTTTCCTGATGTGGCTGTACTTATATGTTTATTTCACATGCTTCGTACATTCCGGAGGGAAATTACGAGTGATAAAATGGGAATTACAATGGGACAGAGAACAAAAATATTCAAAAAATGGCTTATGCTTCCAGTCTTGATGAATATACTGAACTTTATAGGAACTTTGAAAGCTCTTGTCATAAGAATGTGGTGGATTATTTTAATGAAAGCTGGTACCCGATTAAAGAAGAGTGGGTTTTGGGGTTTAAAGCATCATGTGCCAGTTTTTTAAACTTCACTAACATGATTGGAATGTATTAATGGAAAATCGAAACAAGTTATTAATCGGCGAAGTTCATTGGAAGAGTTTGTTGTCAATTTTTTTGTCATTTTGACATCCTTACGAACAGAACGTGACCATAAGGCTGCCCTTATGTTTCAAAAAATTAAAGTAAGAATTAAAGTAAGACCATTTTCTAAGGATACACCTGAAGCTAAATATTGTGAACTGTTAACATTTTATGCTTCTAATTTTGTTGTAAAGCAGTTAAGATTAATTGATAAAGTCAAGCAAATTCAAGAGAAGGAAGGTATATACACAGTTCAAACTAATGATGGATTGAAAGTTGTTTCCACTAAAGATTGTGAATGCATTTTTTGACAGTCAATGAAATTGCCATGTCGTCACATACTAGCTTTGAGAAAGAAGTTGAAAGAGCCTCTTTTTGATGTTGAATGTTGTGATAAACATTGGACTTCCAATTACTATCGTCAAACACGTTTATTTTCCAACTTGCCTTCATCACCTTCAGTCACTGTATCTCATCACAATTCAAGAAATGAGCACAAGCTCTCTCAGCATGAGAAATTCCAAAAGGCAAATATTCTTACCACAGAGATAGCTTCTGTGGTTAGTGAAGCTTCTCATCTTCACTTTTATCAGCAATTGGACTTGCTAAAGGAATTAATTGATGGTTGGGAAAATGGTGAAGAAATGGCATTGTGTTCAGTAGATGAAGGTTAGATATTTAAACATAGTTCTTTCCTTCCTTTTTCCTCCCCTTTGGGGCCTTTCCTTTTTCCTCCCCTTCCCCTTCCTTTCCCATGATGGTTATATTATTATTTTGGGTGTACTCTATTATATGTATGGATATGTAAATCTTAGAGCAATGTATCTACAATTTATTGTAGTCTCATCTGAAGAATTAGAGTCAGAGGAGACTGAGCCTGGTCGAAGTAAAGACTCTTCATCTGAAGAATTATGTTCAGAGGAAAAAGAATCCGGCAGAAGTAATATCAGCAGCCAAACACACAAAATGTACAGTATGATGCATATCTATGTAGTTTGATTTATACCGCTGTACATCATTGCTAAAAGCTTATCATTGCTCACACTTTTTCACTACAGGCAATATCTATTGTAACTAGGTATGGAAGCTGTCATGTGTTACGTGCATGTACAACATGGTATAAGTCAGATAGACCATTTTTAGTGTCACGTGCCTTGTTTGCAGTTATAATCCAGTAGTCCATCCAATATGTGTACTATAGGAAAAGTCTACATGTATAGCACGTACATAATATGTTTTAACAAGCACTATAGTAGTGTGTGTATGTAAGCTACTTAGTTATGGATGATAACTATGGTATAGCTACATGCATGACTTGAATTGTCTATACAAATAATCATTTTTTAGCAAAATCCATGGAGACCTCTATTACTGACAGCTCAACCTCCCACATCCTGATTCCACCCCTTGGACCCTCCACAGGACCCACCAACTCCTTACCAGTCTTGTCCACTGCCCTACAGGATGATGGTATGGTGTAATACAATAGCTTGCTAAGTGCAACCATAGTACAATAATTGTAGTGAGACCAGATAATATAGCTAGATAAAAATTATGATGCATGGAGTCTAACCTAAATTCTATAGTGTTCAATAATATGTAACTGAATTTTTTTCTCATCTGATTAGTGAACTGTGACAACGGTAGGAAACGTAGAAGAGAGGCTACAACTAGGTATTATTGATTTGTATATACCATCCATAGTTACAACAGTTATACAATTTAGGCATAAAGGTACCTCCAGTCATTAAAGTTCGAGGTCGCCCAAAAGGCCACAACTTAACAACCATTGGTCTCCCAGCAAAGAGAAGCAAAAACTCCTCTAAACCCCAGACTTTTCTTTCAATGCATGCATCAATTAAAGAGGAAGGTTTGTTGTATTGTGTAGCTATTCATAGAACCACATTTTTAAAAATGTTTTTCTTATAGTTATTTTGAAGTGGTTTGTTGATTCCAACATTGCAACTGCTGCCATTAGAGAAAAAAAAACTAATCGAAGAAGAAGATGTAGAATGTCGACCAGAAATGATTCCTTCTTCGGTCCTAGATGAAAATGTTGATGTGTGTTTGGTACGTCATTATTTTAGTGCTGATGCATGGATGGTGATCCAAGATGTCATAGGAAGAAAGGCAAAGATGGATTTATGGGAGTGTAGTGTGTGCCAACATGATCTACATGATGGTAGGAAGTCGATAATTTGCGAATCATGCCTCAAGTGGTACCACTTTTCTTGTGTTGGCCTAACGAAGGACCCCAAAAGAAAGAACTGGTTTTGTCGACTTTGTTGTTCATAACAGGCTATACAGTATTGTTTTTCCACTTATTTTTGTGATTTCATTGTTGTGCTGCAAAGGAATTTAAACAGGTGTTGGCTATTTCACACAGACCTTAAGGCTCTTATTCGTGGATTATTAGTTTCTCACCAGGAAAATTTTTTGTGTTCATGAGGGAGGGAGGGTAATGTAATAATAATAATAATAATAATAATAATAATAATAATAATAATAATAATAATAATTTTGAGGTTCCTATTATTTGACCTTATTTCCATATAAAATCATTCTTTTAGCCAGTACAATTATGTACAAAACTTTAAAAAGCAAAGTCTATGTTTTTTTTTTTTGACAGGAAGTTTGGATGAACAGTCTGGACACTGGGTAACATCCAGGTTTGGCAGTCAAGTTATCTGCACTGCAGCAGTAAATACAGAGAAGTTCATGACCAAGAGCATAATAATGGACTTCTAAAGGCTCATAACAGTGAACAATATGTATGCACACAGTGCTCAATCTTCCACACAAATTCAGATCCTCCATTGATGATCCACACGTATAAGCATAGTTATCCAATATGCTTTTAATTATTTCCGATTCAAATTATCTGTCAACTTGTATTTCGAATATACAATCAGCCACATTCTTCACACTGTACAACCATATTAGTGTTCCTTGCATGCTGAATACTTATAATTAAAGGAAAAAAAAAAAGAGTCGTCACGACGTCATCGACCATTACCATTATTATCATGCAACATCATCATCATCATTGTCATGATGGCCCATGAAGCTAGCTATAACAATTCAGTTCAGTACATCTTGACCTATTGCTGAATTAGCATGCTTCAGTACTTAGATAGACCAGCTAGCTACTTACTAAATCAATTCATACTAGACAGCTTTTCTGCAACATCATGTCATTTTGTAAAAATCTTTTTTTGTTTTGTTAGCTGATGTAGAGAGGAGCTTGGAAATTTTCAAGGCATTACTTTTCTATAATAGCTACATTTTACTACTAGTTGTGCATAATAATTATCAAAAATTATTACTTAGCTAGCTAACACCTAGATAGCAGACTATACTTAGTGCAGTGTCAGTACTTTCATAACATTAATTTTAGACCTTACCTTTCTGTAGTCCCACTTGGAATCCCAATCCCAATTTTAACAGCAGAAAAGGAATTCATGGGATGGTACTGCTATTGATGGAATTATTAAAGATTTCATCAATAGCAGTGCTGTGTACACATCTTCAATGTTAATAGCTATTAGATTAAGATCAGTTTAACATAACACTGGCCTGGTGATATTGTTATAGAAGTTTCAATATCAACAATGGGAAAAATGGAGTTCACAGGAATGTTTAATCTCAAGATCTAGATCTTTTCCATTGGACAGTGCCTTTTCTATGTTGTTGCTACACATAGTAGAGATGGTGCAAACTTTAGTGTGTAGTTCAATAATAGATAGCTAGGAATAATCTGCTTTCATTGTTAGGCACAATACAGCACTGTATGACAGCAAACTACTTATAGAGTGTGTATACCTAGTTATTACAGAGTTTATTCTTGTAATCAGCTAACAATTATTATGTTCATCTATGTATAGACTCAAAAAATAATTAATAGCTAACCTTGAGCCTAAAAATTTAAACTTTTAATACCACAATGTAGCTAATAAACACAATGTAAAAGTACACAAAACTGTGGTGTACATCTTTTAAGGTGTACCACATACCAGGCAAATACTACCACCCTGGGGTGTAAACTATGGGTGTACCCAATACATCTTGAGGTGTACACTGTCATCTTTGGGATGAATGCTTTTAGGGGGTGGGGGTGGGGGGAGGGGGCTGGGAAGGCAGACATACCACTACACTCAGTATAAGGAGATAAAAGAAATAAGTGATAATTATAAAGAGATAACATAAAGAGATAAAAGAGGCATATTGTATGACTTTATGTGATAAAGAACTGAAAAGGCTATGCTCTGCAGTCGCTGTAATTGTAAAGAAGCTATATATACCAAAGAAGAATGTAAATATTCAATGGAATAGCACATTTCAGAAATTGCTTGCAATGAAGTTACTTTAGATGCGGTTATACTTATATAACTAAATTTGGCATAATTATAGGCTAGCATGTTCCCTGTTGATCTGCATGTTTAACCATGGGTGGGTGGAAGTGGGTGGGGGGGGTGGGGCATTTTTTCCATGCTTCCTATGCCTATGTGAATTCATGCAGTCTTCTCAAAGTAGTATAACATAATAAGTTTATCTTCACTAACTATAATACGTATACTGAAGTTAGTTTTGATCTGAAGTTTGAGTCTAGAAACTTTTGGGGTAGGTGCAAATTCCTTTATCTCCTCGTGTAATCCATACCTACATAATGACAATTGAGAGAGCTTATAAAATAAAAGAGGAAAGGAAGAAAGGTGTGGGAGGGGGTGGGGAGGTGCCCCCAGACTCTTCCTATAGAGTCCACAGGCCAGCTAGACACACATCTGGTTCCACGCCCCTCTAGACACACCCAAAGCCTTCACACACCCCTTCTACCGGGCCTTAAGGAGGGTTCCCCCCTCTTTTTCTGAGAGGTCTACAGGATCTAGACACACCTCCAAATCTATCACACACACACCCCTTCACTCTCTAGGTCAAGTGGGGGTTCAGCTGGACACACCTTTCCCCCCACACCCCTCTGGACACACCCAGGGTCTCCACGCACACACACCCCTTCTAACGGGCCACGAGGGGGTTCCCCCCTCCTTCTGAGAGGTCTACAGGATCTAGACACACCTCCAAATCTCTCTCACACACACACACCCCTTAACTCTCTAGGTCAAGTGGGAGTTCAGCTGGACACACCTCCACTCCCACAAGAGACCACAGAGACAGGGGACGGAATGAGTTCATAATTTGTATTATAGCTAGTATTATGTAGCCAAATGTACTAATTATAGTTGTTATTAGGTATAATTTATTTCTAGTCACAATAAGTGTTTGTTTGTTTTTTTGTTGCTGTTTTTTGTTTTTGTTTTTGTTGTTGTTGTTTGTTTGTTTGTTTTCTGACTAGGCACAAATCTAAATAATAATAGGACCCATTTCCAGCACAGGTACATCACCAGTGCAAAAATTCAAAAGATTTAAAAGTTCTATCCTTTACCTAGCTACTGTCCAAATATGGAAGCTACAAGTTTTTGGTTTATCTACATGTCACTTTAGAGCAACAGTTACTGAGTTAACGAGTTTTAACTTAGGCCTCCTTACAGCCACAATGAGTGAGTTGAGAGTTTTGACTGAGTTAAGAGTTTTAACTGAGGCTAGTATTGTGTAATTAATAACCTTCAATTCATAGGATGGAAATAGTACTGTACTTTTTATGTGGGGTGGAGGGGATTCCTGATTTTGAAAAAAAATCATATCTTTTAATGGTTGCTTAGGGAGTCTTCTGTTCCTGGCCAGATAGTGAGAATGTCATCTATGAAGCATCACTGCAGAAGGGGTCGGACAGTCTCCCTGTTGAAAAGTCTGATCTCCAGGTCCGACATGAACAGGTTGGCATGTCGATGCTATTATGCTTTCCATGGCTGTTTCTCTGGTTTGTTTGTTTATTTGTTTGTTTGCTTGTTGAATTAGAAAGAGTATAGATTTCTCTGGCTGTTGTTTCAGGGAGTGAGCATTTGGATTTAGGCTGAGAGGTGGTGTATGGCATTATTGGTTCCCTCAATTAGTATTCTATGTGTAAAAAGCATGTAGAACCGGAATTGATCTAAATACCTAATGTTGTGTCCTGGATTCCTGGTGCAGATATTCCTAATACTTCATCTACAGAAACAACTTACAAGTAAAGGACAAAAAGTGTTGAGGGAACAAACAGCATGGGGTGGTTATAGTGGTGGTGTATGGCACTATTGGTTCTTCACATGGGGTGTGTTGAGGTGTAGTCTTGTGACATCAATGGTACCAAGGGTGTATTTTTGTGGTAAGGTTCTTTACTCCAGTATGTTGATGTGGTGGCTAGATTCCCTGATGTAAGGTGGTGTTCTCTGGACCAGAGGCTAGGAGGTAATAGTCCAAGAACACTGGCATTTTCTGCTGGTCCACTCCATTCACTGACTATTGGTTGTACTGCATGTACATTCTTGTGTATCTTCTTCAGGAAGTATATAGCATTGCTGGGTTCTGGGTTCTTTGGTGTAAAAATGTGGTTACTCCCTATACAAAGACATCTATATAAGGACCACTTTTATTGTTCACTTTTTGATAAAAGCATGAAACTTTGTATAAATTAAAAGGGATCATAGAAAACAGAAGCAACTACACCCAGAGCTAGTGAAATGATCCTTTTCTCTAATTTTTTATTGTGGGACATCATTAATATGAAGTTTTTTTCTGTGGTATATTTCTGTGG
Source organism: Diacarnus erythraeanus (assembly GCA_964016965.1). Lineage (NCBI taxonomy): Eukaryota > Metazoa > Porifera > Demospongiae > Poecilosclerida > Podospongiidae > Diacarnus > Diacarnus erythraeanus. The sequence continues at coordinate 2,274,559 of OZ024671.1, read as the reverse complement.
TATCATATTATTATTGTGACTAGTCCATAATTTAAGTATTACGTCATCTTATCATTTGTGTATATATAAGGTCATTTTTATTATTGTTTAGTGTAGTTGGAAAGTTATCATGAGTTATTGTCTGATAAGATATTGCAGTCGTTCACTAAGAAGAAAGTAGCTAAAGGAAGGTAGCGGAGAACCCACACGATACGACATATTTGGCGACGAGTACGGGATTGCCTTGCCATGGTTTCAACACTAGGGAAAGCAGAGGAGTTCGACAGTGTCAAAGAAGAATGGTCGCAATACACTGAAAGGTTGGATCATTTTTTCGAAGCGAATTCTATCACAATGTCTGACAAGAAAAGAGCAGTATTTTTGTCAGTTGTGGGACCAGCTACTTATAAGATTCTGAGGAATCTCATATCACCAGTAAAGCCGAAGGAGAAATCGTACGAAGATATCGTAGCGATATTGACGAAACACTACGAGCCTGTTCCGTCTGAGATAGTAGACCGCTGCAAGTTTCACAGTCGTTTCAGGAAGCCTGGGGAGTCAGTGGCAACATTCGTGGCAGAGTTGCGTTCCCTGGCCGAATTCTGCAACTTTGGCGAAGTTTTGGAAGATATTTATGTTGCGAGACCGTCTTGTGTGTGGCATTCGGGACGAGGCCATACAGAAACGCTTGTTGGCAGAATCAAAACTTACTTATCAGACAGCAGTAGAACTCGCACAGAGTCAAGAAAGGACTGCACAAAATGTTAAGGAACTGAAAGGCAAACATGATCCTGATGTAGTGGCAAGCAAAGAAGTGCATAAAGTTGGGCCAACCTCACCTACAATAAAGACTGGACTTACCTGTTATCGGTGTGGAAAAGTAGGACATGTTGCAAGTAAATGTCGAGTAAGCAAGGACTTAGTGTGTCGACAGTGTGGCAAATCGGGACATTTGCAAAAGGCCTGCAGGAGTGGACAGAAGTGGACTGGAGTAAGTTAAGAAGGTTCTCTGTGTTGGTGAAGGAGAAGATAAATCAGATACTAGTGAAGGAGGAGATGGATCAGATACGGGTGAAGGAGGAGATGGATCAGATACGGGTGAAGGAGGAGATGGATCAAGAGATTACACTTTGTGTCATGTGAGGTCGCATGATAGAGTTAGTCCACCCCCTATTCAAGTAAAGGTGAAGGTGGATGATTGCCTTATCCCTATGGAGGTAGACACTGGGGCATCCATGTCTTTGATGTCTGAGCACACATTTAGAAGGTTGTGGCCTAGGAGGAGCCTGGTTACAACTGGGGTTACACTTTGTGCTTACTCAAAAGAACCTATCCCAGTCAAAGGAAAGTGTTATGTAAACATTGAATACAATGGGCAGACAGCTGCTGAATTACCTTTGATAATTGTGCAGGATTCTGGACCTACACTGCTGGGTAGAAATTGGTTAAGTCAGATTAGACTGAATTGGCATAAAATCTATAGTGTGCATCAAAGTGATTCATTACAGAAGGTCTTGGATCAATATTCAGCTGTTTTCCAAGAGGGTCTAGGAACACTGGGATTTGAAGCTAAGATATATGTGAAGCCCAATGCTCAACCCCGATTCCACCGAGCTAGATCAGTTCCATATGCCATAAGGGACATGGTTGAAAAAGAACTAAGGAGATTGCAAGAAGAGGGAACTATAGAGCCTGTGGAAGTAGCTGAATGGGCAGCTCCAATAGTGCCTGTTCTCAAAAGTGACAAAACTAGTGTTAGAATTTGTGGGGATTTCCGTCTGACAGTTAATCCCATTTCTCATTTAGACAATTATCCAATTCCCAAGGTCGAAGATTTATTCGCTAGGCTGGCTAAAGGCAAACAGTTCACAAAACTTGATCTCAGCCAAGCCTACCAGCAACTTCCTCTAGATGAGGAGTCGAAGCAGTTTGTGGTAATTAACACTCACAAGGGATTGTTCCAGTTTACCAGACTACCCTTTGGTGTCTCTTCTGCCCCTGGAATCTTTCAGAGGGTTATTGAGGGTTTGTTACAAGGTATTCGTGGAGTGGTCGTTTATCTTGATGATATTCTTATTACAGGAAGCACTAGCAAGGAACACTTGGAAACCTTGGAGCAGGTGCTGAGTCGGTTGGAGAGTGCTGGATTGAGAGTAAAATGGAAGAAGTGTGAATTCATGAAGGAGTCAGTGGAGTATCTGGGACATAAGATTGACGCAACTGGACTTCATCCACTACCAGCTAAAGTGAAAGCAATTAGGGAAGCACCTAAACCTCAATCGGTGCACGAGTTGAAGTCATACCTGGGGATTCTCACTTATTATGACAAATTCTTACCTAACCTGTCATCTACTCTTTATCCACTGTACAGGTTGCTTCAGAAGAATACTTGCTGGAGGTGGGGCAAGGAACAAGAGAAAGCATTTGCCGCATCGAAGGATCTCTTAACGTCCTCCAATTTCCTAACTCACTTTGACTCATCACTCAAATTGACACTAGCCTGTGATGCTTCAGCACATGGACTAGGTGCTGTGTTAGCTCACAAGATGCCTGATGGATCTGAGAAACCAATAGGGTATGCCTCTCGAACACTAACTAAGGCAGAACGTAACTACTCTCAACTGGAAAAAGAAGGGTTATCGTGTGTGTTTGGCATTAAAAAGTTTCATGATTACTTATTTAATTTGGGCATGCATTTGATCTTATTACAGATCACAAACCCCTCCTTGGTTTACTCAAAGAAGATCGTGCAATTTCTATGCAAGCTTCTGCTAGGATCAAACGGTGGTCATTGTTTATGTCAGGTTACGAGTATACTCTGTGTTTCAGGAACACAACAGCTCATGCTAATGCCGATGCTCTTAGTAGATTGCCATTACCCGAGGAACCTGTAAAAACTACCTCACCACCATTAGTACTACTTGCTGAACACTTAGCAGAGTCGCCAGTAACTGCTAATGATATCCGTACTTGGACTAGGCGGGATACTGAACTTTCGAGAGTGTTGCAGTATCTACAACAAGGATGGCCAACCAATGGTGACCCAGAGTTGAACAAATACTCATCTAAACGGTCAGAACTATCAGTTTATGAAGGGTGTATCCTGTGGGGAAATAGAGTAATTATTCCACCACCAGGAAGGGAAGCCGTGCGCAAGAGTTGCATGAGGGACATCCTGGAATCACTAGGATGAGGGCTCTAGCCAGAACATATGTTTGGTGGCCTGGAATTGACGCTGCCATTGAGAAGTCAGTGAGATTGTGTACACAGTGTCAGGAAGTACAATCGTCTCCACCCATCGCACCATTGAATCCTTGGAAATGGCCATCTAGACCGTGGGCAAGACTGCATCTTGATTTTGCAGGTCCATTCTACAAGAAGTTCTTTCTCATCCTTATTGATGCTCATTCGAAGTGGATAGAGGCTGTGTGTACAAACTCCACATCATCAAGTGTGGTTATAGAGGAACTAAGGACAGTATTTGCAAAATTTGGATTACCCGAAACCATTGTAACTGACAATGGAACAGGATTTGTTAGTCAGGAATTTAAAACATTTTTGCAAAAGAACGGAATCAAGCATGTGACATCAGCTCCGTATCATCCTGCATCAAATGGCTTAGCGGAGAGAGCGGTGCAGATAGTTAAAGAGAGGGCTAAAGAAAGTAATTGATGGTAGTGTGAATACCAGATTGGCTAAAGTTCTGAGATGGTCCCTTCACCTTTTTGTCTTTGAAACTGTACTTGAAACATCCTCAGCCATGGATAAGTAAGTAGGCAACTCTGCTTTTAAGTTAATAATAGTACCATTATTTGAGAAAAGAAAAACTTTAAGGTTGTCAATATCAGAACTATCACGTTGTTTTACATGACTATGAGGGTTCTTAAAACTAACAAGTAGCTTTAGTAGTTAAAAATATTTATGAGTAGCTAACCATTCATTAATAATGGTGTTCAAAACAATAACTCTCACCCTCGCAACCACAAACAAACTACTGAGCATGTGCAGTTCAGTGATAATAATGAGAATGATAATACAAAATAATGATAGTCAATGAGAATAAAATAGTCTTACATAGTATAGTTTTCTGGACGATGACACTAACAAAGAACTGGATCACAAGACGTCAGGTGCTAATTAATTCCGTGTCTCGCGTACGCGCATTAAAATTTAATAGCAGTTAATCGGTTCAGCTAATTATGCCAATTGGCGTCAAGCGCATGCTACACCGGGTGGCGGTTTACGCCATTTGGCGTCAAACAAACCCGTAGCACTTTAAGGAGCTTAGCAGCAGCTAACGGAAGCAGACTGAAGTTATTTTTGTGCTCTGGCTTATCTACAAACGTGTAAGTTTACAATGTGCTAATTATTAGTGGTAACTTACATAACAAAAAACGCGTATTTACTCTAGTCAAACTTGATATTAATTTTACCAAGCAAACAGACAACAAAAATTATGATATCTCAACCAACAACTATAATTGCTCATAGCTATTACAATGGCAAGTAGAACTTTCTCCATGAAAGAGGTCTTGGATCTTTTGGAAGCAGAGGAGGAATTTGACATGGATGAAGTGTTGCTTATAGGAAGTGACGAAGAATTTGATGAGGTAGACCAGGATATAGATTGCCTGGATGAGAATGGTATTGCTATTTTCAATAATGATTGTGAATAACATCATTACATTTTACAGAGTTACAAGGTGTGGACTTACAAGAGCCACCTGAGTGTAGCCATGACTTGGATGGTGACCTGTATGATGGTATTGGTATTACTAACATGGATTATTCAATTCTAAGTACCACTTACTATGTTTTGCAGATATGGACTATATTTCGAGCCAGGATCCACATGAGATTAGCCAGGTCCCTCCCATTTCACTTCTCAATCCAGTGTCTTCAGACAGGGAGGCTGCATCACCATTACTACCTGCACAAACAATATCCCACATTCCTACTACACCCCCTCCAATTCAAACCACACCAATATTTCAACCTGTGACATCCAAGGTCACTACTCCATGGTCAGAAGAACTATCTGTACCAAGTATTCACCCTTTTGTTCCACCGTCTCCTGTGGGACCCACTGTACCCATTTCAGACAGCCCACTAGAGATTTTCCAGTTGTTTTTCACCTCAGAACTTATGCATGAGATACAGCTTCAAACCAACAGGTATGCAAGGGAGGTAATGGGCCCAGAGAAGTATGCCAAATGGACTGAAGTGACAGTTGCTGAACTGGAGGCTTTTATTGGATTTAACCTCCTTATGGGCCTAAATCCAAAACCATCACTAACTGATTATTGGAGCACCAACAGCCTATACCACTATGCACCTATAGCAGATAGGATTAGTCGGGATAGGTACAAAGATATCTTCATTTTGTGGACAATGCCACCCTGTCACCACCAGGCACACCTGGATATGATCACCTAGGAAAGATACGACCACTGCTAGAATATCTCCAACAACGCTTCAAGTCAGTGTACAACCCAGGCCAGGAGGTAGCCATTGACGAAGCAATGATTAAATTCCAAGGAAGATCTTTCATCAAACAATACATCCCACTAAAACCCATCAAACGTGGTATCAAACGTGGTATCAAAGTGTGGGTATTGGGTGACAGCTCCAATGGCTATTTCTCCCGGCTTGAGGTGTACACTGGTCGGAAGGACAATACAACTGAACAAGGCCTTGGTGCTAGTGTGGTAAAGGAACTCACCCATGATTTTCAGGGAAGATGGCACTTTGTTTATTTTGATAATTCCAAGGCCCTGTTATGTGATTTGGAGGCAGTGGGATTGTATGGGTGTGGAACATGCGAAGTTGACAGGAAGCTCTTTCCTGCTGCATTGAAGAAACCACAACTGAAGAAGAGGTATCTATACATAATTTTTTCACTATTGTGTAGGACATTAGAGTGTGCACTATATAAAAAGGAAGTTTAGGTTACTAATTTTACCTGCAGGGAAGAGATGCTCACAATGCAGGCAGATAATGTATGTTCATCAGCTTGGATGGACAGCAAGGTTGTAAGAGCCATGTATACTGGGTTCAATCCCATGCAAGAGTGCACTGTTCTTCAAAGGCAGAAGAATGGTAGCAGAGTTTCTGTGCCCTGCCCTGTTGCAATTGCATCCTATAACCAACACATGGGAGGGGTGGATCGGGGTGATCAGATTAGAGGCTACTACCAGCCCAAACTAAAGATAAATATATCAGTAACTTCCTGACAGCAGTTGCACTTACAAATTCATTCATCCTGTTCCGTGAAAAACACCCTGGCAAAAAGACTACCATCAAAAAGTTCCAAGAGGTCCTTGCAGTGCTGTTAATAGGTGACTACTGCAGCAGAAAAAAAAGCAGGAAGAGTCAGCCATCAAATTCAGCCACTCCCCCTCCAACATTTCCCCACAAAAGTGTCCAGTACCAGTTCTGATAGGAAGCGGGGACGATGTGTCTTATGCCAGACGAGAAATTGCCGAAGTGATACACCATGGCACTGCTATGAATGTGGAGTCTGGTTATGCCACCCTGGTACCACAAATGACTGCTTCCTCCTGTGGCATAGAAGGAGAGTACAGTGACTCTTTCAACTGGCTTTTTAGAAGCTTCCCTCTACCTCTCCCTCCCCCCCCCACCTCTCTCAGCTTTTCTAAAAGCTAATTTTATTTTATTGACATTCGACTAGCATCTAGGCTTGCACCTGACATGTGCAACACACTTTATAATTTTTAAGCTTTTATGTACATGCCACTTTTAAAAACCTGCTTTTCTAAAAGCCACCACAAAGCAAGAGGTTTCACCTAAGACTGGCTTTTGTAAAAGCCACAACTGCAAGAGTGTACTGTCCTCCAGAGGCAGAGGAATGGCACCAAAGTTTCACTTTTGAACTGGTTCACACACACAAGATTCTCTCTCTCTCTCATTTGTGCCTAACCAATAATTATGTGCCTAATTATAAAACTTATCCACCCCCCCACTTCTAGGCTTACCGGTTTTTGAGAGTCTACAAGAGTTGTTACAGTATCTCCTAGTCCTCAGTATCAAAAAGAACACCACAACAGAACTGGAGGAGTAGTTAGAATAGCTGACAGTCCCAACTACAACGAAGAGGTGTCAACTTTATTCAACACTAATTTGTGTACGCTGTTATCTAAGCGGCAACTATCCGTATGGCTCCAGTTGTTTTTTTTTATCAGGTCGCCCGCAGCATCTTCAGTCAACAAACTGTAGAGAGCTAGAGGCGACCTTGCTCAGATATCTCCCACTATAAACTTTTCTAGAAGATGAACTGGATCACAAGACGTCAGGTGAGAATTAATTCCGCGTCGCGTCCCAGCAGGCGTACTCGCATTAAATTTAATTTAGCTGTTAATCGGGTGGGATGTCAGCCTAACTTTTCACTGCAGAGTTTGTAGTGCTTATTTCATTTTAGGCTTGTTCAATGTAGCTATTTAACTAGCTGTTGGTTTGTATCTAAGTACATTATTAGTGTTTTAGCTACAGTTTCTATATAATTATATGCAGGGAAGCCTTCATGTTAGATTATATATTTGCATTCACGAAGAGTACACAGGCTAGTAGTGATCAAAGACTGGGAAGATATGAAAGGTTAATGAGAAGACAAGAACATAGTGATCAAGTTGAAGTAAGCATTGGTCACACTGAATATCCAGTTGCTAATTCTATTGCTCAGAGGACAAAGCAGTAGCTACTAGCTGACTACCCAAGTGATGTACTTACTTTGGTAGAGATGGAGATGCTTAGAGAAAGTTTAGACCCTTGAAGAAACTCTTGATGAATCTAAGGAAGTGGTTGTGCAGCATCAACTTAATTGGCTGAGGAAAAATAAGAGGCCTGTATCCATGCTGGATGGTAGCTGTGACAAGACCTGATTTTACCCAGGACTTCCATCCTATGAAGCTTTAGCTGCTTTATCACAACTTTAGCTATATTAATTTTAAACTTACAGTAATAAAATTTTATCTACAATACTGTCCTGACATATCCATTAAAGAAATAGTTATAGGCTTCCAATGATTTAGTTTTAACTTCCATGCATATAGTCTATCAAGAGTCTAAGTTAGGTCATCTGCTACCATCACTGGTTTTCTGCTATATTATATGGGTCATGAGGTAGCTATCCTACTAGTCTATTTTCAACTTCTGTAAATACCGCTTTAAGTCCAGCAATAGGAAATACTTTACTAACAGCCTAAAATCTTTTGCCCTACACAAGCGAGTTAGGGTGTGTCACTGCATGCATGTGACATTCATTGCCGCACCCACACACTAAGGCAAGGGGTCTGGTGAGATGTTAATTTTGATTAGATTTTAGCGTGAAGTGGTTCCTTTTGATTAGATTTTAGCGTGAAGTGGTTCCTTTTGTCAGATCCTATAACAATTTTTTAAATTTGGGTGCCGTCTTCGAAGATAACTCGTGAGTTTACTAGCTAGCTAGCTAATTGAGAACATCAACGACTTGTTCTAGCGCTGAACAACACTCGACTTAGACTCTGGCCACAAGAGGAATTGTACTCAGTAGTACTTACATATAGCCTAGCTTCCTTGCCCTGCCTAGTATGAAGCTAAAGGCTGCTAGGGAATAGGGCTGTGGCCTATGGGGGTTAAGGGGCTAGGTTAAGATTAGAGCTAGATATGGGGCTATAGTAAAATGTATTACTTCATTCATTTACTGAACTTCATTATGTCATAGATACTAGAATACCTACCAACCCATCAATTTGCTTGATTAAACTTGAATTGAAGCAGTTTTTCTTGATCACAAATATCTAGAGATGGACAAAGAGAATATTTAAAAAATGAAAGAGACAAAATTAACTGTCAGTATTAGTATCATGAAGGCAGCTATTAGCTGCTAATAAAATTAATATTCTAGAGATTGTGGTGCCATGGCCACACCCTAAATTGAGCTACTAATTACCTAAGGAAAAAAGGCCGGGAATTGCACAGTTGTAAGGGGATACTGGGAAAGCGGTGGTTTTAGCGGGAGTGGGGTATGAGTGTTCCTATAAACATGTACATGCTAGTCAGCTTATAAAACTGTTAGACAACACTTATCTTTTATTTCAAGGTCCAACTATGCAGAATCTAGCTATCACCACTATGGAGAATTAGAAAATAGCTCAATAAGTGACACTGTTTCTTATTAACATTTCTTTGTACTAGAAGAAAACTACTTATGCTTACTTAAAGTCTAGCCATTAGATAAAGTGTCACCACTAGTCCTAAGCATGAACATCTATACAGTAAACTTGTAGGCTAGCTACTGTGCTTTTCAGGTCAGTGGTCAGAAGACTGATATCTTTCATATACTTGTGTAGGCTATGACATTATAAGCCATCATCTATATTTACCACAGCCTTCTGACAACTGTGATGTTGGTTTGTAAGTTAATAGTTAGATTTATCTTGCATGATAGTTTAGCTAGCCTGGTTAGTTATAAGTTTGTTTTAACTACTCTATAGAGGTACTGTGACAGAGTGTAAAACCTGACTCCATAGATACATGTTCTGATCTGTCTATGAAGGCCTTTATGGAACATTTTAAATAGCAATGACAAGTATTTTATCCAGCATTCTGCTGGTTCATTCAGAAGTGTACCATGTTAATGTCTTTGGTCTGATCTTGTTCATCTACTTCTCACAGTTAACTAGTTCCTTCATGTTTACTCATAATCACTAAAATTATATTAATACAGTAGATGTGAACATTCAGTAATAATTGAGCAATGTCTTCATGAAGTGTTTAAAGGGTACCTGAGTTTGTCACAATAGCCAATTGTTTGCACAATTCTTGCACTTTTGTTAAGATCTACGTAACTAGGTGATACAGACCTGCTACCACTTGCAACTAGGGCTTTTAGGCTCTCTATTAGAAGTTTCCTTCTAAATTGCTTCATTGATTTTTTTGCCTTCTGGTTGTGATGTTATCTAGACTTCTCTTAAATAAAACAATAACTTCAAGGTTTGCATATTATTTATTATGGATACAACAATGTGGTGTATTAACTAACAATTTTACTGCATTTCCTGTACATTTATTTTATTGTGCTATCCCTTCATTTTTTTAATGTAACTCATATAATGTCAACTTTTCCACTTTGTAGATCAGTTCCTGTGATGGCTCAGTTCATTCCCACATGTGTGACGATAATTCTAATGTATTTAATAAAAGGTTTGTATAAAATTTTTTTATGTACTAGAGAGTGATACTATTATAGTATTAATTTTATATTTTCACAAGATCAGCAATGAGCTATCATAGATCTTATGCTAATAGAGCATGTAGTTATCTGTTTATAAGAAGTTTTAACAAAATTATGTTTGTTATAGGTATTTATATGTAGCTATAAAATTATTTATTAGTAGAGATGGAAGGAGGGGAGAAATCTTCAACTCCCTCCTAGTTGGAGTTTCCCCTTGCACCAAGTCCTAATTTAATAATGGATTGTAGAGACGAAAATATCCATTTTTGCATTAAAAATCTCTTAGCAAGTTCTAAGTGTTTTAATGTGCTGCATAAGATAATGTAATGCACAAGCTGAAGATGAGTGCATTATATTGTCAAGCGCATTACTTCACCCTTAGATTGCAGAGTATATGACAGATTGGGTTTCAGTAATGATAATAATATTCATTATTTGTGTTAGTATAATATGATATTCAGTTCAATATTTGTCTACTCATCCAATATTATGAGAGTGAGCATTAGCAAGGTAACACTGCAAAGGGGTCATCTTACCAGCTCTAAAATCTTTCGAATACTTTTAACCAGTCTGGACAAAGGCAGTACTCCATGTTTTTCACTTAGAGCTCTCCTTCTAGTAGCCAAACCTGCTTCCTGAACTGTGAGATATTACCTTACAGTACTGGCTTCTTGATAGGACAGTTCATTAACAGTGAATGTTACCATTAGGTACACCTAAATTTAATTATCTAATTTTCTCTATGAAACTAAACTTATTTTGGGCTTTAAAAACGTTGTGTAAGAGCTGGAGACCACAATTTAGTCTATAAAAATTGCATGTCTATGCACATAGTTCTAGCTATAAACTTCACAGTATTTTTTTTACTTTTGGTGGATGATTTTAACTTGAGAGAGGCTGAACAAAGCCTCACACTAGGGAGTGAAACAAGAAATTTTTCATGTGTATGTATTTTAAAATACATTGCCCTCACAATGCTAACATTCTTTTAGTATCTTTGTCAGTTTAGACATGCTGATTTTTGATTAACAGTGTAGGTAGTGTCTTCCATATTTTTAACTAGGTCGATTCAAGCACTCAGATCAAGCTATTGGTCCTACTAGAGTAATTTTCATGATATGTGCTTTTTTCTACCAGTTGATGCACAGTTACTTTCCCTGACCTCTTCTCCTCAACTGAATGGTCCCATCTGTCCTGGACCTATTGAGTTTACTTGTGTTGGTACTCAAGTCCCTTTATTTCTGGACTGGAGATTGAATGACACTATATATGGGACATATCTATATAGAAATGATACTACACCACTTAATATCACTCTCGATCCTCTTCTACCTGGTGTGATGGCACAGGTCATCAATGTGTCTCTAAATAGTAATGTTACAATGAACATCACATCCACCTTGAATGGTAGTGCATCAATTCTTGAAGGGTCATCATTTCAATGTAAATCTTCTAATTTCATCAGTACTTCTCACATCGTCAATGTTAGAGGTAAGAATAACTATTAATAGATAGACTAAAACGGCTGAATTGCTGAGTATTTTAGGCAGGATTTTGTGTTTTTTGTGGATGGATGGGATGGAGTGTGGGAAATATTGTATACAGTATACATGTTTAATAGCTCAATATAATAGGTAAGGAGCACCTTTACACATCCAATCAGAAGAACAATATACTGTATTAATGATACTATAGTTATTGTCACACTCATTGTTATGGACTTTCTAACCTGGCATTCAGTAGTGAGATAGAAAATAAAATTTGGTGGAGTTGTATATACGTATATTAAAGGATACCCGCTAACATGTAGCTAGTGAGGCCAGTAACTAAAGCCCCCCATACACCAGGCAACTTGGTTGCTGGCAATAGATTGCTGACAAATGGCTGCCAGTACTTTTGCAAGCAACCATCAAGCAACTGGTTGCTTGGAACACCATAGTAAAGTGTGAAAGTCTTTGATCTTTCAGGCAACCAGTTGCAGGAAACCAGATTGCTAGCAATTTCAGAACATACACTAGACAACCAGTTGCAAGCAACCAAATTGTGTCAACGTTGCCTGGTGTATGGGGCCTTAAGACTTAAATGAGACTAAGGAAAATTATTATGAAAAAGGAAAAGCATGATCAAAATTCCTAAGCCACAAACAGGTAGCTATAATAATACGTAGCTATAACTCCAATAGTGCAGATGCATATTCTGGAACAACAAACATAATTATTATGAATTTTTATGTAAAGTACATACTTTAATATGTGGTGAAAATTATTGGATATGGAGACACTTGAGTGTACCCACAATTGCCATAGCAACAACTTCAAAATGGCTGCTGTGCTAGCCTCACATACATTTTGGTCAAAACAGCACACAACACCAATAAAAAAAGAAGGTGGACCAACATAGTAGAAGTGATAAAATCTGATGTACTTCAGATGTAATAATATGAGACGTCTGATAAAAATTCTTTTAGATTTGGATATTCATCAAAGAAGTTGACACTATTTTCAGTCTTATCAATGATTTGTGCAAAAATAAATATTTTAGCACATAGTCAATTTGCAATGCACAAAACAAAAAATATATGAACTGTGCAAGTTTTTTCCTTCAGTGTAAACATAGCTGTGCAGGTTTTTTCTTGTAGTACAATCACAACTAGCTATGCAGGTTTTTTCCTGCAGTGCATAGCTGCAGATAGCTACAGCAGTGTCATTGACAATATTTGACTATGTCTAGTAAGAACTATCATCTTGTAGAACTACAGCAACCTAGTTCATCAACAGATGAACTACGTAGGTTGACTCCACACTGAATGATAATATTCAGTGTAATGAAGCTGAATAGCTACTCACATGATTTTCCTAACTTTAATAGTCACATATCTAATTCCCTTAGCATTGCTTGGAGTCATAGATGATGTAGGAGTGGTAGAGCCACTAATTGACTGTGATCCAGAAGTAGTTAGCTGTAGCTATATGTGACAGGCTCTGAGAAAAGGTACAAATTCGGGCAAATAATTATTTTTCAATACGACCTTTTTTGTTTGAATTATGATTATAATGGTATTTTCTTTTTATTATCTCAGAAGCAAGTACCATCCTTCTACTATCACCACACTAAATTTCAGCCAGTAAAAGGCTTCAGAAGTGGGTGAGCGGGCAGTTCAAAGAGAAGCACCTAAAATAAACTTACCACGTCACTAACTATTACGGTGGAAGTTTTCAAATTAATATTCAAATACATTAGAAATTCAATAAGAAAAGTTATGACGAAATGGGTGTAACGAGTTCACGTAAATCTTTATGGAATTAAGGGGGGGGAAAAAATTTAACATTGTTTTTAACATTGCAATCAACACCTCCGTGGTTACTCTAATAACATACCAAATATGGAGTGTCTGGTGTATACTAGTGTGGTGTATAGTGTACTTAAAGTTTTTGGTGCATGAGCCAGTAACTTCCCAACCATGCATCTCTAATCTATGTTTTTGTGCTCAAAAAAAAAAGCATGTGAGAAAAGGAGTAATTTGGTACAAAAATCAAGTTTGTAGGGTGAAGCATAAAAAAGTTATGGCCAACAAACAAACCCGTTTTTTTTTTTAATTTTTTCCCCCCCTTAATGCTAACTACCGGGAAGTTTATTGTTTAAGGCGTTTTTCTCAGAATCTTACCCCCTGGAGCTGCTATAGTTATAGCGTCCGTAACTAGACTACCGGAAGCGCTAGAGCATCAAGTAAGGTATTATTTTATAGCTAAAAGCATGTACTATTACTATACTTAATAACTCAATTTTTATTTTTTGCTTGAACTTGTACCTTTTCTCAGAGCCTGTCACAGCGAGAGCATTCGAAAGAGACCCAACATTAACAGTAAACATTATTTGGGGTAGCCATAATGAATTGAATGCCTGATATCCTTTTCAACCTCAGAGTTCAAAGTTTCATTAAACCACGCCCATAATGCAATATCTAACTCTCTATCTTAATTTATATCCTAGTGGTATTTATAATCCTTCACTTTACTCTCTTTTTTAACATAATTTTGAGACAAATGGCACCCCATAAGTGAAGACTAACTGGAGTGAGTCTTTTCTGCAACAAGTCACATCTGAAACATTACATTGTCCAGCAAAATCAAAAACGTAGTGATGTTAGTGATACTCCACTCTATTCAGAATTATCTTGTGTCTCAGTGAGCTGAATGACCTGCCTAAGTCTATTGATCTTAGAAGTAAAGGCAATGGCATTGAAGCCACTCTTCTGGAGCATGAGGCTAAGTGGCACGCACAAAATCGAACAGAAAAAGGGAAATTGACTGAAGAGGACACTGAGCCTCCTGCTAAGAAGTATGTATATTTGCAGAAGTATCAATCATGCAACTGACATATTATGTTTTTTCATCATTATTAGAACCATGTCAACATTAGTTTTTCCTCAGACAGCCATGTTAGGAAATGTACTCATGATCTTCAAGATGAACAGCTGCTAGCCAAATTAAGTACTGGAGACATGATCGATCACTTGAAGAGGATAAGTATCATTCTCATTGTCTAGTTTCTCTTTACAACCAAGCTGCATTATTGATAAATGAAGTTGAAACAGGCAGCCATGATGAAATCAGTGGCATTGCTCTTGCTGAGTTGGTGGCATAAATGGCATACATTGAAGATTTGAAAGCAGATGTGAGTGTTGCTCCAGTCTTCAAGCTTTCTGATCTAATCAAACTTTATTCTACTTGGCTTCATCAGCTTTGAGTGAAAGAAGTCCAACCCCACAGTACTAGGTTTTAAAATAGAATTCTTGCCCAATACTGCCTAGAAGGGGGGCAAAATACATTTGATGAAGATGTGGGGCCTGTTCTTCACAAAGCATGTCACAAAAACTTTGATGATGAGGCCATTAATGTCTAGTAAGGGCAGCAAAAATTGTGAGGAGGTGAATTTGAAGCCAACTTTACAGGTTCCTTTGATAAGGACTGTCAAATCAAATTAGTCCACCGGTCACTGTTGGCATTAGTTGCTACCTATTAGGAGGTGACTCAACTTTCCTAGCTATCTGCTGGACCCATGCAAACATAGCTGCTGGACATTATATCAGTGCTAGAAAGATTCACTATCCTTTTATATGACCAAACAAGTAGTGCGATACATGCTATTATTGATAAAGCTTGCAAGCATTTAGTCACAGCAAAAGGAAGAACTATGAGTGCCATTCCTCCCACCAGAGCAGCTCTTGTCCAGCACGGGCTGTTTATCAAAGTGGACATAAGCACTATTGACCTTCCCAGTCCTGGTGACTGGGGATGGACTAACCCACAGTGTTGGAAACCATAATGGACAACACTCCCAGAGGCCAGTAGAGCCTCAAGAGGATTGCTTCATTGTGGATGCAAGAAAGGGTGCTTAGGATGATGTAAATGTAGAAAGGCAGCACTGAAATGCACTGCTTTGTGCTTATGTGGTGGTGAGTGTGGCCAAGAAAGTGAGGACTACCTTTATTTTTGCTTTATACCCATGATTGTGGTTTAATATTTTTGCGTTTTAATTTTCGCTAATATAAAATATATTGATCGCGAAAAAATATATTTTTGCGCAAACCATTAGTTAGATGAAAAAGTGTATCAACTTATTCATTAGAAGTACAGGAGTTTTCACAAGTGTCTCCATTTCTGAAATTAGTTACCCTATATTGGTATACATCTACCAATTTTGGTGCTTTTACATCAAAATGCACAACTGTTGCACCAATCTGCTTAACTAAACTGCAGAAAAAGCTTGTTGTCCTGGATAAGGGGGGGTGGGGGTACATGGCAATCTGTTCCCTTTTTTATACTTATACATCTGATCATAATTCTCTTATACCTTGTCAAAAATAGTTTATCTTATGCCCAAAACGTTGCTCATTTAAAGAGCTCTCTGATGGTATATTAAGTTCTTACTTTCCAACAACCTAGCCGAAGTTAGCTGGCCTGACTTCATTAACTACTTTTGACTACTTTCGATTATTACTCAACACCACATTGTCCAAAATGAAAAAAAAAATAATAATTTTCTGAAAGCTCTTTTCCTGCTCTTTCATTTGAATGAACAGAATTTGTCTTAAAAAATATTAGAGAGGGTTATGACCTTTTGACTCATAACTCCCTTCTAATAATAATTATTTTTAATATTTATACTTTCCCAATAGCCAGAAATAGATTTCATAATGTTAGTTGATTGTATTTTTAAAAGTAGATTCAAATACAAAGTTCAAACTTCATTATTCATATATAGTTCTATCATTTTGTCTTTGAAAGTGGTGATGCAAGTGACAAATATTTCTGACTATAGGATACTTTAATTCATAATCCATTAACTAGAAGTGCTGTACATTCATGTCCCGTTTTTAGATATCTCACCTCCTCCTTCTTCCATTTCCTGCTCGCTCCTCTCTCCTGGAGGTCCTGGTGTCTCCCTCCAGTGGAACTCCTCCTTCAACTCTCAACATGCCATAGAGATGTATCGTGTGACTGTGACACTTAATCTCTCCACTTGTTCAAGAGATGTGACTCCCAGTGAGGACTACAGTTGTCCTGGACTGGCTCTTGGGACACAGTACACCTTCACAGTCAGTGCCATCAACTGTGGGGACCAGGAGGGAATGGAATATAACTTCACTGTACAGCCACAAGGTAAATAATAATTATTATATCACATTAAACAAAATAGCAGCATAGGCTCCAACTTTTTGAAAACCAGTTCCAGGATACTGGCCACACCCACCAGTCACACCCATATCATAGCTAATCCCGCCCAAACCAAACCATCAAAAATCACACCCATCAAATTAATTTAAGCATAACTAGTCCCCCTCTGAGTCTGCATTTGATGATGGTATTGAAAGCAAGCCTGTCAAGGATGCTGACTGTGCATGCATGCATGCACTGTAGCTACTGCAGTGCACTCTAGTCATAGGACAACAACAACCAGATCTACACTACAGATTGATCTAGTAGTTTTCATAGCTATTGCAGTCAGTGTCTATAGACATAGTATAGTAGTACTTAACTCTACTAACTCCAGCATCCAGGATGAATGGCAGGTGAATTCAGGACACAGGACAATGTCAACAAATCAGGACCATCCTGGACATTCCAGGATGGTTGGAGCCTATGTAACAAAATAGTTAGAGAGATTTACCTTCTTTTTGTAAGAATAGCTAATTACTATGAGACATTATAACTATTTGAAATAGTGGTTTGGAGTTGTTTTATGTGAACCATGATAATGTATCTTCACAGTAATGAAGATCATAGTAATTATAATAATAATACCAACAAGAAGAATTACAAAACTTGTTGTAGTTCCACAAATTCTAATGAATATTGAAGTTGAGCCAATTTATGACAGCAGTTCAAAGCTAAGAGAAGTGAAAGTGAGTTGGATAAACCAGGTATGCCGCATTATTATTGAGAACAGTTACTAATTAACTGATCTTTCAGCCTCCATCTATCTCTGAGAGGTGCGACTATGACAGAACTGTTAACTACACAGTTGTCCTGGAGAGCAGTACAGGAGAGAGGGTAGACCAGATAATTGTCAGCTCTGACAGTTGTACTGATGATCTCTGTTCCACCTCCTTCTCCCCCTCCTCCTCAGACCAGACCTATCATGTCAGTGTCAGTGCTACCAATGTCTTTGGAGAGTCAAGTAGCATATCATCTATGACATTTAGTAAGATCTCTTAGTTATTTTTATACACGAAGAACATCGACACATAATAGTATGTGAAAGGTGATTTTTTTTTTATTTCTGTAGATGGTTCATCTGCCTTCAGCCATACATTGAGCTTTAATAACTGTATGACCACTCTCCTTTGCTCCTACCTCTTAAGTGAGGGGCAGTGTTTTATTCAGTATGGTCAGGACCCTTCTCACCAGGACCTTAGCCCCCCTATCCAGGGCCCCCTCAACTCTCCTTTCCCCCTTCCCCTAATGGATGAGAACACACTCTATTACTACCTGCTCAACAACACATTTGGCATTCAGCTCACAGGGAACTTCACCACTGGAGAATGTGAGCTAGTATAGTATGGCTCCACTAATATAGACTTTTGTCTATGATGACCATTTCCAAATGCACATAGCTTGCATTAGCTATTATTACTTTATTACTCTGTATAGTTGCTGTTAGGTTAACACCAATTAACCAAGGCTTGTTGGTGGTAGGAGTCATACTGTTGAGTATAGCCACTATAGTTGGTATTGTCCTGATTGTAGTGGATGTTAGAACTCATAAAGGTAATTTAGTCAGTTTACATTACACACTTTACTATATCCTATAATTATCTTCCAGGATCAAGGTTATTTCTGATTGTGTTAGTTGTGGGCTGTGTTGTGGTAGTTCTCTCCATAGTGTTGTGGGTAGCAGTGGGATTCCAAGTAGGACTACAGAAAAGTGAGATCTAAATGTTGTGATAGTACACTGTACATACTTCTAATTTGTCTATAGATACATGTGACACCAACTGGCAGTCTACTCTCATCATTACAGCATTCATCTTCTCTCTCCTGTCTACCTTAATTATCATAGCTGCTGGAATACTGTTTGTCATTGGTCATTTCTATTCCAAGAAAGGTGTGTGTATATACATAGTTAAATATTGTTTTGTGGTTTATAGTATGAAGGACTTAAAGTGAACTCAAATAGCAATAGCATATGATCTTCTTAGTGTGTTTATGTTAAAATTGGCTAAAATTAGTTTCCATGAGCCATTAAGTTGAGTCCAGCATTGAACTATTGGGTACATACATGTCATGGTGTGTTAATCAGTTTAAGGAAGCATTCCTTTCAAATTCTTGAAGTATGTAGCCCACAATATTATTATGACTGTTTTTAATCTTCTTGAATTTAATACCAAACACAGTGAAATTACATTATTAGTGCACATTCTTTAGGCCTACTTACTTTGTGTATGGGTGTATTATAGATAATGGGTATCTGATTTTTTTCCATAGAAACATTATATTTATATACATAGCTATCATTGCTATTGGACAAAAATCAGTGTACTCATTTTATAAGGTGTATACTGACTATTGTTATACATTTCTCACAAATTGTTAAATTTGATCATTTTCTTCATCTCCAATAATAAAGAACACAAAATCAGACAACAATAATAATTAATAGTGAGTCTAAATCTGGTTTCACTCACAAGAACTACTGCACATAATTTATACAAGTTGTACATGACCTCATTTGTAAAGAAATCTCTTATACATCATACAGATAATGAACATAAGAAGGACAGAAAGGTTAGTAAGTGTTGTTCAGTTACATTTTATTTAGAGTTTTCTAATTACACTAGGAGAGTTGGTGGCATAATCTGTTAACTCCTAGATACATTACATCAACTGGAGAGGAGCCTAAAGCATGGGAAATAGCATTAGTAAGTTTATTTGTTGAAATATTATGTTTATCTGTTAACTGAACAATAATAATTATAGGAAGAACACAAAGATAAGTTGACAGAAGGGAAAGGAGGAAGAATACAAGAGATAGAAGAAAATCTGACAGCTGAGGGTTTCAGAGAAGTGGGAGAGAAATATCTAGATGCTAAATTAAGAACACAAGAAACTATTCACCAGGAATACACTGCTAAAAAGGCTGAGGAAGAGGTAAGTCATTAGATATTTAGTAACTGAATGAGGTTATCTCACTCTCACCCATTCACCTCATTTCCTATAGTCCAAGGAGGTGTATTCTGTGACCCAGCATAACAACACTCCCCAAGTGAAGGTGACTCCTCAGGACTCCAACTACTCCCACCTGAACAGACCTGGTGCCAATGTGGAGGGGGACAGTCACTATCTCCCTCTCAACCATGATAAGGGGGGCAGTGGGGCTAGAAGTAAGGACAAGTTAAGTAGTACCCCACAGGCTAGAGGTAGAGCAGGAGATAGTATTCAAAAGAGAGGTGTTCCTGAAGGAGAGGAATATGATGTTCTAAATAATAAGGTATTGATTCACATGAGTTTTAGATTTCACACTCACTTATAACCCAGAATTTGATCCTAGGATCATTCACTCAATCTTACTTCATCCTCCTCAGCTTGTTCAAAATAGTTATTCCTGTTTTTGCACTGAAGTCAATTTATACACTTACTAAAAGAAACCAGGAGGATTACATGTTTATCATCTGGTTGTTTCCTAGAAGGTGCTATAGTTCCAGTGTACATTCATAAGGAAGTATAGAGGTGTCATTGCCCACTCTAAGACAACTACCCATACCTATTTTAGCTAGAGAGTGAGTTTGCAATGGAGCCTGGAGACAACACTTGTCTCGTATTGATCAATATTATTATCTCTTCTAAAATATCATTAGCTAAGTATCAGGACTTTCAAATGTTTTCTAGTGTGTCTTCACTTGGTTCTAAGCATTGTCTTATTGAGTTTCATACAACTGAAAACTAGTTGCTGTTGTAACTGGTAGAATGGAAATACTTTCAGCTAGCCTAGACAAATTGGCATAATGTCACCTCAGCTAATTGACAAGATGTCATGTATAGAACTGTTCTTGTACTGAGTAAATGTGAGCAGTCTGAATTATTTCCATTCAGCTTCTCTATCTTCAGTATTGATATCAATCTTTCTTACCATTTGAATATTTTTTACAACTCAATAGAAATTGTCCATTTCAAAATTTTATAATTAGGTTTGTCTTTGGTGTCAGGAAGATGGTGTTGGTCAAACACAGATATAGCAGAGATGAGATCAGTTGACTCCATTCTGGCATTGATGTTATCAATTATTATACTCTGTATATTATACCTATAGACAGTAAATACTCTGTAATCTTCTTCGCTT
The DNA here is from genome assembly GCA_964016965.1 of Diacarnus erythraeanus. Classification (NCBI taxonomy): domain Eukaryota; kingdom Metazoa; phylum Porifera; class Demospongiae; order Poecilosclerida; family Podospongiidae; genus Diacarnus; species Diacarnus erythraeanus. The sequence continues at coordinate 2,253,510 of OZ024671.1, read as the reverse complement.
ACTACAATGTTTACTACAATGTTTTGAGCAGGATCAGAAAGAACTTCCACATGATCTTTGAACCACATGGGATTGGGCTGTTCTTTCAGTTCTGTTGTATGTATTTCTCATTATAGTGGGCACACTTGCAAGATGAAGTTCTTAGCTCAGTAGATTACCCTGCAGTTTGGCCACAGTATGCATAACAACCTTATATTTTGTTAACAGCACTGCTATGCTGTGTACTTCAGCATCACCCCTATTATCATAGATTTTTTCGAATGTACTAACCAAAGCTAACAAACTTCTATGCACTGATTTTATTACTCTTTCAAGAGCCAGCTACTTAGTATCACTAAGAGTTTTTGCATTTTTTTTTTTTTGAAGTTCAACTTGAATTTTAGCAAGCTTTTTAATCTTAAAGTGAGAATAATGAAATGCTTTCCATAATAGTCAACAGTGTACCCTGTTGTAATTAAATGTGATTATATAAGTAGTGGGAGTCTGAGAGAGTGTATGAATTATAAGAACAAATGACCAGAAAGTTCCAAAGCATGGTTCAAATCTAAGTTAACAATAATTAGCTAATGTCAATGTCAATTTACTTTTACATTGTACCCAACATCCTTTTCACTTCCTGATGTTCATCTACTGCATTAATAGAAGCAATTTGCACAATAGAAAGAGTAGAGGGAGCTTACATCCTCAAATCTTTTCTTGAACACCAGTTTTATGGCCAGACATACGTAGTGCTAACTTCAAACCTTTATTTATGGTAATGTTGCATTAGCTATAAAGTATGAACACATGAACAGTAGAACAATAGCTAATATTATTCTAATTAAAGTTATGCATGATTACCTTTTCTCTTTTTTAATAGAAAAAAACTTTCCAGTGAGGGTGAACCTGCTGCAGACTCAAAAACTACATAGTTTTGTTATTTTAGATCCCATGAGACAATGATTATTTTTTATTACAGTTTGCATTTTGCCTAAAACTCCTATTAGATAGCTACCCCAACTGGTGCTAGCTATTAGTGTCCTCTATATACTTAGTCTAATAGATACTGAAATCACACGTCACCTATATACGTCCTGACGTCCTTAAAGTCACTGAAGGTTCTCCTTCTGTACTGAACCTGATCAATGTGAAATGGAATGTACAGTTATCAAAGGTCAATGAATGGCTGAAGAGAGATGAACTATCTAGAGCTAAACAAAACTAGCACTTCATAACATCATTTGAACTCTTACTAAATGTCATAGATGAAGTGCTACTTGACTGTTCAAAGACAGTAGCACTGACACCGACATAATAGGTCTGGTCTGAGGAGGTGGAACACAGACCCTCAATGCAACTGTCAGACCTGACAGTCCTCAGGTTCACCATCTGCTAATAAGGACAACTGTGTAGTTGATATTGTATTATATATAGTGTAATAGTTACAATAGTTCATGTATTTTTACCAGATATTTTGGTAGTCCTTCACAATAGTAGTAAAATAGTTACACAAACACCTCGTTTCTCCAATGCTTTCACGCTATTTAGCAGTGACTCAGACCATAAAGATAAAAACAAAGTTCCACAAGTATCACAATAAACTCCAAAAAGGAAATGAACAATTATTAACTATGTACGTATTTAGTGAAGCAATAGCATTGCAGTAGCTTTTATAATTTATCTTGTGGTTGTACAGGTATACTTATATATATATTCCATTCTCTCCTGGTCACCACAGTTGATGGCACTGACTGTGAAGGTGTACTGTTAGTTCTCACTGGGAGCCACATGTCTTGAACAAGTGGAGAGATTAGGTGTCACAGTCACACCATACATCTCTATGGCGTGTTGAGAGTTGAAGGAAGGGTTCCACTGGAGGGAGAGCCCAGGACTTTCAGGAGGGAGGAGGAGTGTTAGTTCCTGGCACCGCACCATCATGATCAGAATCCTCAGACTCGCTAGAAATTATAATGATGTCCACGGGTACAAAACTAAAATAAAGAAACAAAAAAATGAAGTACAAAACTAAAATAAAGAAACAAAAAAATGAAGTACAAAACTAAAATAAAGAAACAAAAAAATGAAGTACAAACACTCTGTCCGATCTCCACGTGGTCCGCCTACGATCGCAATGCGCATGTATATTTTGGAAACTATCACTCTGAGACAAAGTATTGACTAAATAATTATATATACTTCATTTTTGGGTGACATTTCTAAGCATTAAATGTGTCAATATCATCTGTATAATTGTCATGAAGTACGTATGTTTGTGCAACCAGATCCCTCTGCAGACTCCTTCCATTCTTTGACTTGAAGGTAGACATGAAGACTATTGTACATCACTGCTGCTGATGTTGGTGGTATGGCCTGTGGTTTAGCATGAGATCTCTTTGTGCTATCTTACGTATTGTTATTCTACCGGTATTAAATTATTGTGACGTCATTTTTATGATTTGTGTTAGTATTTAAACGTATGTGTTCATTTATTTAGTTAGTCCAGTTTAGAGTTCAGTTCTGTTCAGTTCAATGTTCAATATAATACTTTCTCTTCAATTGAGCGAGCCATCAGTGAAAGAACCTACAACAATAAATACAACATAGTGGCGACGAGTACGGGATGATGGCTGCAGTGCTGGGCAAGATTGAAGAGTTTGATCGCCGGAAAGAAGATTGGGATCTCTACATTGAGAGGCTAGAACATTTTTTCGTGGCAAACGCCATAACCGAACCGGAAAGAAAGAGGGCAGTATTTCTCTCGGTGATTGGGGCATCCACTTACAAGACACTGCGAAGCCTACTCTCGCCAAACAAGCCGGGTGAGCAAGATTACAGAGAGTTAGTACAGAAACTGTCGGAGCATTACAGTTCGAAACCTTCCGAGATCGTGGAAAGGACTAAGTTTCACTCGCGCTTCAGAAAGCCAGGTGAATCAGTTGCCAGTTTTGTTGCTCAGCTTCGTTCACTGTCTGAACATTGTAACTTCGGAGACAACCTAGAAGTAATGATCCGAGACCGATTAGTCTGCGGAATAAACGATGACACCATACAGAAGAGGCTACTTTCCGAGTCGAAACTAACTTACCTGAGAGCGGTGGAATTGGCACAAAGCCTGGAGAACGCTGACAAGAACGTCAAGCTACTGGGAAGGCAAGGCAGACTTGGAAATGGCAACCCACAAGGTGAGGGACAAGGCACCCTAGTGAACACCACAACACTGCAGAAAGGCAGGGGAACAACTGTTACTGGGATAGTTTGTTTTCGATGTGGAAAACCAGGACACACTGTGCCCAAGTGCAGGATGTCAAGGACAGTTAAATGTCACCTATGTGGTAAGACGGGACATGTACAGAAGGCATGCAAGAGCAGTGACAAGTGGGCAAGTCTAAAGAAAGCAACAGGATCCTCAACAGGAGCTACAACCCGAACAGTTAGTCAATTGGAAGAAGACCATCATGACATTGACCCTACTACCCTATTCAGAGTTAGTTCCAAGTCAAGTATACCACCTTTGGAAGTGGAGGTGAAGATGGATGATTGCATAGTGAAGATGGAAGTAGACACTGGTGCAACACTTTCTTTGATGTCTGAGACTACCTTTAGAACCTTTTGGCCAAGGAGGAGTCTTGTGGCCAGTGAGGTGAGACTGAGATCTTACACTAAAGACCCCATACCAGTAATTGGTCAGTGTAATGTAAACATTGTATATAATGATCAGACAGCTGAGCAGCTGCCTCTGATAATAGTGAAAGGGACAGGACCAAGTCTTTTTGGGAGAAATTGGCTTAACCACATAGTGTTGAACTGGAGAGAGATCTACCATGTTCATGGTGACTCATTGCAACAAATACTAGACAAGTATCCATCTGTGTTCCAGGAAGGATTGGGAACTCTTAAAGGTTATGAAGCCAAAATTCATGTTGATCCAAATGTACAACCACGTTTTCACAGAGCTAGGCCTATACCCTATTCTATCAGAGATAAAGTTGAAGCAGAATTAAAACGATTACAAGATGAGGGCACAATAGAAGCAGTGGAGCATTCTGATTGGGCTACACCAATTGTGCCGGTGCTGAAACCAGACAAGTCTGTCAGGATTTGTGGGGATTTTCGAGTTACAGTGAACCCAGTATCTAAGTTAGATACATATCCGATTCCAAGAGTGGAGGACCTTTTTGCATCACTGAAGAAAGGCAACACATTTACAAAGATTGATTTGAGTCAGGCATATCAACAATTGCCACTGGATAAGGAATCACAGAAATATGTGGTCATTAATACACACAAGGGTTTATTTCGATACAAGAGATTGCCGTATGGAATTGCTTCAGCTCCAGGGATATTTCAACGTGTAATGGAAAACATTCTACAGGGCCTATCTGGAGTGACATCATTCATTGACGATATCCTCATTACAGCTCCAACTGAAGAGAAGCATCTTGAATTGCTCGAGGAGGTGTTGAGACGATTAGACAAAGCAGGACTACGTATCAAATTGAAGAAATGTCAATTCTTACAGTCATCAGTAAGGTACCTGGGTCATGTGATAGACAAGCATGGATTACACCCATTGCCAGACAAGGTGGAGGCTATCAAAAGACGCTCCCACACCATGTTCAATCCAAGAACTCAAATCGTATTTGGGTCTACTCATATTATGGGAAATTTTTACCAAATTTATCAACCACTCTTTTTCCTCTCTACAGGTTACTGAGGAAGGATTTTCCTTGGAAGTGGGACTATGAGGAAGAGAAGGCATTCCAGAAGTCGAAGGATATGCTCACATCCAGTAGTCTATTGACTCATTTTGACTCCAAGCTACCATTGATGTTAGCATGTGATGCATCTGCCTATGGCATAGGGGCAGTACTCGCTCACAGGATGCCAGATGGTTCTGAGAAACCTATTGGATATGTCTCACGAACACTCTCGAAAGCTGAACAAAATTATTCTCAACTTGAGAAGGAAGGCCTATCCCTAGTGTTTGGAATAAAGAAGTTTCATTCATACGTGTTTGGACATCCATTTGAACTCATTACTGATCATAAACTATTACTAGGTCTACTGAGGGAAGATCGTGCTACTTCACCTCAGGCATCAGCCAGAATTAAACGTTGGTCACTATTTCTCTCATCTTATGAGTATACCTTGGTATTCCGAAAAACTAGTGCTCATGCTAATGCTGATGCATTGAGCAGATTACCCTTATTGGTGGAACCTGCAACCACACAGACACCCCCTGAATTAGTTTTGTTAACTGAACATCTAGATGATTCTCCAGTAACGGCTGATGATATACGTAAATGGATCAAGAAAGACCCGAAACTTTCTCAGGTCCTACAATTCATACTGCAAGGATGGCCAAACCACAGCAGTTCTGATTTAGAACCATTTTTCTCGAAGAGAGCAGAATTGTCAACATATGACGGATGTATTCTATGGGGGACCCGAGTTTTCATTCCACAGGGAGGAAGAGATGCGGTGCTACAGGAGTTACATGGAGGACACCCTGGAATTTCAAAGATGAAGGCGATGGCTAGAATGTATGTTTGGTGGCCTGGTATTGATTCTGATATTGAGAAGACAGTTCGTTTATGTGGAAACTGTCAGGAGGTTCAATCAGCACCTTTGAACCCGTGGAGATGGCCAACTAGACCATGGTCACGTCTACATGCAGATTTCGCAGGTCCATTTGAGAACAAAATGTTTCTGATTCTCATAGACGCTCATTCCAAATGGATTGAAGCATTTCAAACATCTAATGCAACCTCAAGAACTGTTATTGATGAACTTAGAACAGTTTTTGCCAGATTCGGCATCCCAGAGATGATTGTTACAGACAATGGTTCATGTTTTGTCAGTGAGGAGTTTGAATCATATTTATCTAAGAATGGAATCAAGCACACTACCTCTGCTCCTCACCATCCTGCATCAAATGGTCTTGCTGAAAGAGCAGTACAGATAGTGAAGAGAGGTTTGAAGAAAGACACTTCAGGTGACATCAAAACCAGATTAGCCAGAGTTCTATTCAACTACAGAATGACACCTCAGAGCACCACTGGTGTTTCCCCTTCTGAACTACTATTAGGAAGGAGGCCGAGGACCAGACTAGATCTGTTAAGACCGAACACTGCTGAAAGAGTTGAACAGAAACAACATAAGCAGAAAGTAAGACATGATACGAATACTAGAGTTCGAACTTTCGAAGTAGGAAATACAGTATTTGTTAAGAATTTTGGACCAGGAAGGAAGTGGCTACCAGGAAAGGTCACAAAGGTCACTGGACCAGTTTCTTATCAAGTAAAGTTAACGGATGGAAGACATCGTCGATGTCATGTGGATCAGTTGAGAATTCGAATATTGGCTCCAAATTCGGTTCCAGAAGTATTTGAGCCAAAACCAGTGGAAGATCTGGGAATCCCTTATCCAGAGCCAGAGGAACCAACAGAAGAACCTCAAACATCAGTTTCTCAGCCAAATCTAAACTCACCTGTTCCGAACATTCCACCAGAACCTGCATCTGAAACTGCTACAGGAGATAGTACCACTACTACTACTCCAACAGTTCCAACTCAACCTCAACGTACCTACCCAAGTCGTAATCATGCAAAACCTGATTACTACCACCAAATTCGATGGTGATCGATCGATCAATAACTTTAAAACAACTGTATGTTAACCTATAGCTACAGTAATTAGCCTATATAATACCCTAATAATACTGTATGTATTTATTTGTGCTGTGTAGTAAGTAATTTTCCTTTTTTCTTTAAGGGGGAAGGAATGTGCTATCTTACGTATTGTTATTCTACCGGTATTAAATTATTGTGACGTCATTTTTATGATTTGTGTTAGTATTTAAACGTATGTGTTCATTTATTTAGTTAGTCCAGTTTAGAGTTCAGTTCTGTTCAGTTCAATGTTCAATATAATACTTTCTCTTCAATTGAGCGAGCCATCAGTGAAAGAACCTACAACAATAAATACAACACTCTTTAAAGCCACCCTCTCACAGTAACATTGTCAGAAGGAATCCAAGTCCAATGTGTCGGTTAACTTTCCATTATCAGTGCTGCATCTACCACATCATGCATGGAGGCTGAGTAAGTAGTATACATGCTCCTTTGCCTTCTCACGGAATGTGCTGAGGACGAAATAAGAGGTCATGAGATTCCAGGCTTGCATGGTAGCAGAGCAGGACAGGACAATGAAGTAAGTGTCATCATCAACTAGCACAGGATTATTGGTGGTAGCAGATAGAACAGCTTTCTTTATGACGAGGAGATCAGCATCTCATTTGGTGAGTTTTGCAGTCATCCTTCCACAGCTCTCTACTTAGCATGAATATTGCTGCTTATTCTTTCTGTTGGCCAAAAACTGTTATGGGATGTATTGCAGAAGTGCCCCACTATACACAAAATACTGAATGTCATCATCTGCTGTTCTAAAGGTGACATTTGGCTTGCCATCAATCTCAGTCTGAACTATCCTCTCACAAAAGTATTCTTGAAGCTTCATCTTCATGTGGGAGTAACTTTATGCTATGCTAGTTTCTGGTTCTTGAAGTCCTCATTGACTGTTATTTACTCATCATTATTTCTTCAAGGAATCTTGCAACCTCTTCTGCCCTCATGTCATGTTTAAGCTTTGGCTTCTTAAGAGTCTTCTGTAATCAACTGAGCCATTGGCATCTGCTTCTTTGTGTGAAAACTTACACTGCAAGTCTGGTGATGAACTGTATCTGCTTCATGCAGGTCATGCATATGCAGTATCAGACCAATATAAGCTCGCCCATGGCAGAATAGTGTCCTTTAATCCTTACTTTCCCTCCCAAAGTTGCCACAGAAGAAGCAATCAGTCTTGAAAGAAAACTTCCCAGATGACCTATGTAAGTACAGGTCTGTCACTGCTTGTGCTTGGCATTGACTCTTCTTGGTTGATGTCTTTGGCTATTTAATGAGGGTCACATGCAGTATTTGCAGTGGCACTCTTTCACCAGGCATGGTATGAATAATGTCTTTCCTTGCAATACTGGCCTGGTTCTCCCCTTTTCTGTTAAAGTTAAAGATGGGCCACCTGTGACTACAGGATTCTTGCAGATAACACACAATACGGGTACCTCCATTACTGAAGCAAAAATCTAAAAATACAGGGAGTGAACTGGGAACTGAATGATCAACCTACCTATAACTTTTCTCCAGTAGGTTCAAAAAAAAATAAAGTCATGCACTACTGTTGGGGGCAGACCAGCAAAGAGCTTGCTGTATGTAGCTTTAGGGGTTGTAAATCCCTCTGACTCTCTCCAGCTAGATAGTTCAGTTAGCTCACAATTTCCAGCAACTGCCAGGTGTCCTGAAATCATGCAATATCGCAGCAACACAAGTAGCTAATCACAATGGACACAGACTTTACCAGAAGCAAGTATAAGCCCAGCCAAGTTGATAATAGCTCTGAAAAGAACTGGTACACCAAAGACAGCTTCAACAAGCACACAGAAAAGTCGCTTTATTAAAGTTAATTCTAACTCACAAAAAAGAGCACACTAGAACATATGCTAGAGTCAAAGAACTGAGCATGCTCGGACAGTACAAGTGAGTGACATGGTGACAACAACACAATAACAGAGGCATTCGTACATATGCTAGTATATTGTTTGATGTACCTATGTTTTGATTGCTTATCTAGTGTATTGCAACCACATCAGTACCAAGCATGCTGTTGCATGTATACATGCAGGTCAGTTGTTTGCAAAGACTCAACACTTTGGAAACAGTCACTTTTTCTCTTTAGTAATTTTCTGAACTTAACCAATTTAAGGACAGCAAGTGTAGGATGTGTTTGGTCATAACTTGTCAATACTTTGACTCAAAATATTAATTAATTTAGTACCAAAATATTGGTCATTCAGAGAGCTTTCTAGTGGTATATTAAGTTTTGATATAAGTACTATCCAAGCTGAGATATTACTATGACACCAACAAAATTGGAGTTTTGCACTGTGATTTACACACCTTTATCCCAAGAGGATTCCTTAGGACTTTTCTATTAGTTATAAGTACACTCATGACTCTAATATTAGATCTAACACTTGAAGTGTTATGTACACACATATGCAGAATCACCTTATGTGTGTAATTTCACGCCTAGTTAGCACTTTTATAGTGTGTCACAATTATTGTCCTCATGGTGTGTAGTTTCTATATTTTTCTGTGATTTTGCTTCTTGATTATAATCTTCTACAATCAAGCTCTAACTCTATCTTAGCTACCCTAGACTGCCAAAATAATTATAGCCAACATTTTCTTCTGTCACTGAGGACAGAATAAGGGGGAAGAAGCTGAGTTTGCTTTTGTTGCAATTAAATGTGTGAGACTGACCCAATGTTTTTTTTTGTAAAATCCCTGTACTATAATAATAATGGTGTGCTTTGAGGGATGTTCCACTAGTCCATTAGGTTGGGTCTTGGCTGATGTTTCATATCAGTTTGTGATGATGTAAATAGCTAATTTTTCAATAATCCTTTCTTTTTTTTCATTTCTGTAAATGTGTACTGAGAATATTGTTAATCTGTGTTAATAGCTAGCTTCAACGACTTCATTACGATTCCAAAATAGTTCACTTTTGAACAATGCACAAATGTCTTTCAATGTCCTACCATTGGTGTTGAACAGTGTATCTTACAGTATGGACCAGCTCAATTATACCAAGACCTTGGTCGGCCGATTCCCATTCCACTTGGTTCCACTTTTTCCTTCTCAGGATTGCACTCTACTGCTATAAGGTTACCATCAACTCCTATGCTGAAATTCATCTATTGACAGGAGTTTTCAATACTGGCAGATGTATGTAAACCAGCTGTGATAATTTAATTAATGTGATAATTTTCTAGAGCAATGTTAAAGTATAAAGTAGAAGCAATAACACTTATGACCTTATTTACAACCGGTTCCAGTGTTGTACTCACTTCCACCATCTTTAAGAGTGACAATGCAACAACCACCAATGCTGCTGACACATCTGCTAAAGACGGCCTTCTGAGTATGGGAATAGTATTACTGTTGAGTTTTACTAGAATTTACACTTCATGAGGGAATACAAGCATCTGAGAGTGAATGAGAATAACACTAAGAAATCAAAATTAATTCTGTTGTTATGTGAATGTAGAATTACTACCCATCAATTTTTAATGCAACAATATCAACTGGACAATAATTATTATATTATAGCTATGTCAAGAGTATATGAAAACTTGTTCAGTCTTGTAATTAACTATATTTTACTGTGTACAGCATTGTCTGCTAGTTTAAGAATATTATTTTAATAGAAGAGTCTGATAATGTACAAAATGTATAGTTAGCTACCCATTATTCATGAAGATTCAATGCAATAGAGGGTATGCATTTACGTCATCGTGTCACAGCAACGGTTGCTCACCGCCATATTGAGAGGCAACTGCAGTTGCGGTGGGTGATATCAAGTAATTTACTAAAAGTAATTATTATAGAGTGTAGTCTAATTAGTGGTACATTGAACCATACAAATAATTTTTATTATTATCCATGTCAAACTAGCTAGTGTTAGATGTAGTTTTTGTTCAAAATAAAATCATATAATAATATTTACATTCTGACTTGAGTCTATGTGAAATCAATTCACCAGCCTTTGAAAATACTCTTTCTGATGGAACAGAAGTACCAGGGATACACAAATTCTTTTTAGCTAGTTGCTGCAACCTTGGATAAACAGTTGCATTTTCTTGCCACTGAGTAAGTTTTCATACTCAGTTTACTGTTCAGCTTAACAGGTGATATAAGAGTTATTAGAACAGTCCAATTTGGGAAGTTAAGATTGACAAGTTCACACCTAAGCGACATCCTCTTGAAGGGACCTAATGAGGGTGTCTATTGCAGTTCCTGTTAGTATCTCTCTGACATGCAATACCAGGAACAATGCTTGATTACCCCTTACAGTTGAGGACTAATAGCAGTAGACACAGAAGCAGCTGCAGCTGCTTCCCTTCTACATCTTAACTGACTCTTTTATTCCCAGTTCCATATCCCATATTCACTGAAGGAACCCAATCCGGGTTATCTACATCATACAGGGTTGATGGATTACCACATAAAAGTGACATGGACACCAGGTCCTGGAGTCCTATATTTTCTGTTGATTTTAGAAAGCCAGGCAGCATGTCAAGCAATAGATAATTCCAGTGTCTTTTTCTCTTGGTGATCAAGAACCTTAAAGTAACTAAAGTGTACAAAACCCTACATGTATATAGTGGCTAGCTAAAGAGAGTCGAGCTATACATCCATTGACATGTCATTAATCAGAACAACATCCAATCGTTAATTTTTTGTTTCTGTATCTACGTAGCTTTTATTAGTAATTTCAGGGGTACGTAAATCCAGCAATTTTGAAAGGGGGAGGTCCAAGTATGATATATTAGCTGCATATTTTGGGGAGGGTAAGATGTAGTTAGGTGTGTGTGCCCCATCCTGTGCTTCTCATCAAAGCACTTTGCTAGAATGCCATTAGAGGCAATAAAACAAGTATTGGCTATAAGTAATTTTAACATTATGATAAAAGGGGTGTCCTGACTCCCTGGACCCTGGATACGTATGCCCTCTAATAATAGCAGTCCAATTTTACTTTGTCTGGCCAAAGCCTGAGTAATTGAATTGCTTCCCCTGGGCCTGTTAATTAATTAACTCACTATCGCAATTATTTGAACATGACCAGAATACCATTCCGTTAATAAACTTTACCTATGTATATTATTTTGTAAAGCATCCTCATCATGAGACGTCCAAGTGAAAAGGTGAATTTGATTAATTTTTTCCAGCTGTTTCTGGAATAAAGGAATATAATTACTTTTTAAAAGATAGGCATAACGATTAGTTCAGATGCCTAACTAGCTACACCATTATTTTAAAGTTCTGTAACACAAATGCACACAATAAGACTTTTTAAGAGGTGTATTCAATCACTATGAATTACATTACAAATACATAGCTAAGTAACTATTATTATTATTATTGGAAATTTTATTAGAATCTTCACTTGATAACTGTGATATAATCATGCAAACAGGAAGACTATGATTTAAAGACTGTAGAGTTTTCATTAATATTACATGCACTAGCTATAATTATTATCAAGATAACTTTCACAAGTAGTTTGCTGCCATACTTTATAGTTGATATTGTTGTTTGCAGTAATGTGTTATAATGAAACAACATTCAGTATTATTAGGAATAGTCATCCTTATTGTTCTAGTGATCCACTTCAACTTCTTGCCCATCTTCTCTTGCCTTTGAGAGTGACAATGCAGTATCTTATGTATGCTACTTTGGTTAACTGCTAAGTAGCTAGGTGGGAACATTATTACATTTTTAGACAAAGTATAAGGGAATTATGAGCAGATAATATAGCTATAATTATAAGAAAAGGAAAAAATGGGAATAAGTGGTATTGACCACCCCTAATTTTAAAGTGATAATTTTTCTAGAGCACTACAAAGTATGGATTAGTATTATTTATGATCTATTTACAACAGGTTCCAGTTATCCACTCACTTCATCTTCTTTTAACTTTGAGAATGATAATGCTACTGTTAAGCTGTCACTGAGTGTTGGAATGTTTTACTGTCCACTGTTGGCATTTACACTGCATGAAGTACCTGAGAAAATAATAAAAATAACACTGGGGAAATGCTGTTTTTATCTTAGTGTCTGTTAATTTTACTGCAATGATATCAACTAGACAATAATGACTTCATTATACAATAATAATATTATATATAGCTATGGAAGCTGTCATTATGAAAAGCTTGTCAGCAATGTATCCATCCATTTACAGTGCAAGCCATAACATGTGTAGGCCACAGAGTTTTTTTTGGCCACCTTGACATGTAATAAGAGTGAAGTTTGTGTTATACATCATAATAATAATAATTATTATTATAGTAATAACAGTTCCTCTTCTTTGTGTACATTAGCTCTTCCATTGTGGCCTTATTTATTTCACTTGTTCATTAATTTTAGTCTTTTAAATGAAAATGTGAAAATAACTAGAGTAGTGACCCCAGTGATCTACCCACCCTAGTGATCTACCCACCCTAGTGATCTACCCACTTCTTTTCCCAGTGATCTACACAGGAAATTTCACCAATGGTAAATCTAAGTACATAGCTATAGGTATGTATACTACAGTAGTCCCTCTTTTGGGAGACCACCCTCAAATCTGACAGAAAATGGTCTCCCAAAGCCTTAAGGAGGTGGTCTCCCACTAGAGGTGAACAAGGTGATGGGTGTGGTTAAATGTATGGTACATACACAATCAGTTATTTTTGTTTGCTTAGCTTTTTTAGCATAGTTTCATCTATAATATCTTGACTCTTCCTTATTTTTTGTGAGCAAGAGCAAAATCTCGCAGTCCATGGAGATATTTAGTTTCAGTCTGAATGCCTATAACATTAACTGGTGTATGTACTCTCTGAATCATCCCATTCTTCTTCACCAGAACTATATAGCTATTTTTTCTTCCCTGATGTTAGCCAGTAAATTAATTTTTAGCTGCATGTACTCATACAAGTAAAGTGCAATTAGACAAGTGTTAATGTTACACTTGACTTCAGTGGTCTTAAAACTACCTGATTATGGTGGTCTCTGGTCCTACAAAAGAGGTGGTCTTTCACAAGAGGTAATTTTGTATTATGTACAAATCAACAGTGCATGCAAATTATGGTCTCTCAAAAGAGGCAGACTTAGATGGAGGGGGTCTCTCAAAACAGGGACTACTTTGCTGACTATATTATTTATAATGATAACAATGCTTTGGTGCATCCTTTAAACTTATGTTGTTACCATTCCTAATGCTGCTAACTCAGTGTACTATAATCATAGAAAGTGGGTGTGGTCAGAAAGTGGGTGTGACCTTTTTTACATCTGCAGAAAATAACCTGACTCATAAAAATTATCTTCCAGTAGCTAGGTACTTCCACTGTCAGAGCCAGAGTAACTCCTCATAGGTGAATGAGTTGTGTGACAACTTATTAGCTAGCTAATAATATTATTAGCTATGAGATCATGAGATATAAATAGTAAGCTATGTATCATTTAGCTTTTCATTTATAGCATTTTTAACTCCCATGGACAGATTCTTTGACCTCTATTTAATTATCATGTAGGGAGGGTAGACAGGTGGATTACTCCTTGCCATTATGACCAAGTATTATATCTATACCACATCACCTAAGCTTTAAGAGGTGTATCCAGCACACTATTAATCAAATTATAAATTCTTTAGCTAATAATTATTACAAGAAGAATGCAATGTCAATGTAGGATCTTCATGAATATGGTTAGCTAGCTATACATTAATTGTACATTAACAGACTCTTCGATCATTCAAAGTTAAAAATTATTTTCTTAGACAATGTAAACCATAGTTAATTACAAGACTGACAAGTTTTCATATAGCTACTCTTGATATAACTTTACTGTATAATGAAATCATAATTGTCCAGTTGATATTGTTGCAGTAAAATTTAATGAGTAGTAGTAAATTAATAGTTATTTTCACTGTGCTCTCAGGTGCTTAACTCAACAGTAATAACATTCCAACACTCAGAAGGCCAGATGCCAGCTTAATATTGCTCTCAAATGTGAAAGAAGATGAAGTGAGTAGATCTTCGGTACCTGTTGTAAATAGTCATAAATAATAATTATTATTATTATTAGCTACTACTCTATACTTTAACAGTGCTCCAGAAAGATTATCTCTTTAAAGTTAGTTACGTAGTTTACATACATCTGCCAGTAGTGAAATTTCCTGTCAACATGTGAATTTCAGTCAAGGAGTTGATGGTGACCTTATAGTAGTAGTGTGTGCTATCTGATAATTGCGGGAAGGAAAAGGTGGAACCAAGTGAAATGAAGAGTGGTTGACCAAGGTTTTGGTAGGAGGGATCCTCTCCATACTGTAAGACACACTGCCCATTACCAGTGGCAGGACACTGAAAGACACTCATGCAGTCCCCAAAGGAGAACAATGTTGAAGTTGTAAATTGGTCACTGAAACCAGCTATTAACACAGATTAACAATATTATTATTCTCAGTACACATTGAATTTAGTTATACAGAAATATAGGCTATCTTCATCATCACAAACTGAATAATACGTAGTTATATGAAACATCAGACATGAACCAACCTAATTGACTAGTAGAACATCCCTTAATGCACACTATAAGATTTTGCATACCTATAGGAGGTGAGCTCATACTAGTGCCATCTCCAATGACACTGGTAGGATTGACAGTGACATAGTAGTTTTGGTCTGAAGAGGTTGGAGAAAGGGTCGTAGAACAGGTATCATTTATGCAACTGAGAGAGTTGACCATCCTCTGTTCCAACCTCTCCCTTGTGCTGCTCTCAAGGATAACTCGGTAGTTGAAGGATATGTTAGTGAAACATCTCTCAGAAAAAAATGGATGCTAAAGTGTGTGGTAAATATTCAAGATTATTGAGGAGTAGCTAGTCATACCATACCTGAACACTCCACTGCACCGTCAGATTTATTAGCCGTGAATTGTAGTACTGTCGTACAATATCTAGTGGAACTAGAGAAGTAAATCATCAGGATGAAATGCAATTCTAAGATATTTTATGTTCTCGAATGTACAGTCTAGCTAATTAAGTTATTTTTTAATCACGAGGTTCATGTCAGGGGAGTAGGAACAGGGGGGGCAGGGGGGCAGTCGACCCCCCAATATTTCTAATTGGGAGGCAAATGTGCCTTTTGCCCCCCCTCCCCCCAATATTTTGCTTCTGTACAGTAGTAGCTAATATAGCAGAGTCAAATTAACTTTCTAGCTTTCCACCCACACACTCGGTCAATTTGCATAAACTACTATGGTTGCAGGCCCAATACCTTGGAAATTGGAATGCACTGACTACTAATGTGTGAGTCAGTGTAACACTGACTCACACATTAGCACACTGACTCACATATATACAGTCAAACCTTGATCTCCCTTAGACTGCTACAAGATCTAAATAATTGATTTAGGACACTTGCACATCTAACACATTCACCTGGGATTGTTTTGTGGTAAAAACCATTTATAATAATAATATTTATTTATGTCTTTGACTTCATACAAAATTAATGCCTACATATCACATGTACACATGCATAGCATCATGTGTGCATATGCATACAACACGACAAGGCCACGTCCAGTGTCTAGTGTTTTGCCCCCCACCAATAAATTTCATCTTCCTACTTCACTGCATGTAGCTAGTATTTTTAAATATTTAGCTATTTCCTTACCACATTAACTATAGCTACCACAAAAATAGTAGTAACAGTGAATTAGCTAACTAGCTAGGTAGCTTTATGGTATTATAATATTATTATGTGAGTGTTATATTTAATTAATAGCTACTTTGTGAATCCTTAACATGAATTTTTATAACTAGCTAAATGTAGTTTTTAATCTTGTGGTTTTTCCATCATTAGCTAACAATTTTGTAGTCAAAATAATTAGATCTTGGTAAAGGTATAGCATATTTCCTTGCTCAGATGCTTCCCTTTGAAAATTACTAGCTACCATTGAATAGTAGCAGAACTAGTCTATATCCACCCTTGAATAATCACTGTGCTCTAATTAGAGATCACGGACCACACTGTTCTGGCCCACAAAATTTGGCTCTTTTCTCCATGTAGCTAGCTAACAGGTTCAGATTATATCATTATCAGTTGAACTTGTAGCTACTATTACTAGCTAGTTGTATTGTACGTGGCTATTATAATTATAATGTAATTTAGCTACAATACAAAATACAACAATTGGCAATGATGTAATCTGAATCTGTTACACAGCAAAAGTTGGAGTTCACTGTGCTTTGTTTTATTGTTAGCTATGAAGAGTTGTGATACTTTTAGCTGAAGAGAAGAAACTGGATGAAGTAAAGTAACTAACAATAGTGTGCTGAAACAAGCTAGCCAGCAATGTAGCTGATCTAAGTTTGATTCACTTATAGCCACCCTTGAATTTTCATTGCCCTCTAATATTATTTCAGATTGATAGCTATAAATAGTAGCCAAGGCATCTGACCACAAAATACAGTAGGTGTTTAGTGATAATCTTGTGGCTTTGCCAATTGACACTAATTATAGATATTTGGTAGCTGTTAACTATAATCAATCCTTTAACAACTGAAGAATGGCAAAACATCTCTCCTACATTATTTTATTTTCATGGCCTCACATGACAGGGTCATCTCATTATTTGGTTAATAGTAATAGCTACTCTGCCATTGTTCCTATCACAATGTGATAAATTAAGGTGACTTTTAATTTGTAGTAAACACAGCAAACTAGCTGGCTAGCTATAATATTATTAACTTTATACCTTGTGGTGGTGGGTCAACAGAGAAGTTAAATGAATCCCCAACCCGGTCTCCACAATTAACAGCTGTGATTGTGATGTTGTAGCTTGTTCCTAGGGTTAGTCCGGAACAAATGTAGTCGTCCATTTGACTCTGATTTCTGGAACAGGAGGATAGGTCAGGACTCACTGTCACACGATACATCTCTACCCTATACAGGGCATTGAAGGACGAAGACCAGATAAATGTGATCGCTGGAGTATCATTGACATGTAGGATGTTACATATAGTAGATGAAGGAGAAGGAGGAACTGGAACATAAAATAAATAGTTTGTATAATTATTATATAGAAATGATTATTGCAGACTTTTCACTATTCCTTCACCAGAGAAAGTATTATTATGCTGAAGGTGCAGATCTTTGCATATAGCATAATAATTGCATCTTCTTTCTTTTAATATGTAATAATAATTCTACATAAGTCAAATCTATGAAAATTCACAGTACGTAGTATGAGATAAGCACACATTTGAAGATTACTAAAACATAAGCTGATTATAAGTTTCTTTTGTTTTATTGAATAGCACTAGATAATGTAAGAGTTTATATCTTACTGCATTGTAATTTGCTAAAGTGAAAGAAGATGAAGTGAGTAGATCACTGGAAAATGCTAATAGTATAATATTACTACTCTATATTATGTTAACAATGTTCTAGTTAGTTTGCATACATTTTCCCATAGTGAAATTTCCTGTGAATGTATGAATTTCAGTCAAGGAATTGATGGTGACATTATAGTAGTAATATGATAATTGTGGGAAGGAAAAGTTGGAACCAAGTGGAATGGAGATTGGTTGACTGAAGTCTTGGTAGGAGGGATCCTGTCCATACTGTAAGATACACTGCCCATCACCAGTGGAAGGACACTGAAAGACACTTGTGCAATACTCAAAGGTGAACAGTGTTGAAGTTATAAATTGGTCACTGAAGCCAGCTATTAATGCAGATTAACAATATTCTAAGTACACATAGTGTAGTGAGTTTAGTTATACAGAAATATGGAAAATAGTTAACTTCATCAACACAAGCCAGTCAAAACTCAATGTAATTGACGAGTAGAATATCCCTCAAAGTATACCATAAGATATTACATACCTATAGGAGAAGATCTCATACTGGTAGGACTGACAGTGACATAATAGTTCTGGTCTGAAGAGGCTGGAGAAAGAGTAGTAGAACAGGTATCATTTATACAACTGAGAGAGTTGACTATCCTCTGTTCTAAACTCTCCCTTGTGCTGCTCTCAAGGACAACTCGGTAGTTGAAGGATATGTTAGTGAAACATATCTCAGAAAATAATGGATGCTAAAGTATAATAACATGATAATTATTACAGGTTATTGAAAAATAGCTATGTAACTATACCTGAAAAATCCACTGCACTGTCAGTTTAACTAGCCGTGAATTGTGGTACTGTGGTACAATATCTAGTGGAACTAGAGAAGTATACAATTAGGATAAAGTACCAAACATTTGTTATTTTCTATAAAACACTTTATTTCAAAAGTAATTATATTACAGACATTTTTATTATCACCGAAACTGAGATTCATGTACTTATTTTAAATGTTAATTTCCTCACTATTAACCTTACATAGCTACATAGCTACCACCAAATATTATAGTACGTAAAAATAAAATTAACTAGGTAGCTATACATTGTATAGCTAATAATAATAACAGGTGAGGGTTAATAATGTGAAGAAGAAACTGGATGTAGTAAGCCTGCTAACAATAACTAACAAGCTAGTATTTAATAAGCAAGGTAAATTAATCTAAGGTCAATTCAATTATAATTCATTGCCCTCTAATATTTTCAACCCCTTACTACTCAAGTCATCTGAGCAAAAAATTGTACTGCTGTTGTTTGTTTTGTTTGTGTTTGTTTGTTTGTTTTAACTGTCTTTAAAGTGATTTCTAGAAGGAATAGCAAAAATATCTCTTCTACATTTAATTCTATGCCCTCACATGACAGGGTTATTTCCTTGTTGTTTATAATCGTAGCTATGTAATAGCTACACTCTGTTGTCCCTATTACAATGTGATAAATCAAGGTAGCAATTACTTTTCAATTTGTAGTAGGTACAGCAAACTAGCTTGCTAACTGGCTATAGCTACTATTACCTTGTGGTGGTGGACCAACAACTAAGTTTAGCGAAGCCCCATCCTGGTCTACACAATTAATAGCTGTGATTGTGATGTTGTAGCTCATTCCTAGGATTAGTCCAGAACAAATGTAGTCGTCCATTTGACTCTGAGTCCTAGAACAGAAGGAAAGGTCAGGTCTCACTGTCACACGGTACATCTCCACCCTATACAGGACATCGAAGGACGAAGACCAGATAAATGTGATTGCTGGAGTATCATTGACATGTAGGATGTTACAGATAGTAGATGAAGGGGGGGGAGGAACTATATAGAACATTAGAAATGATAGTTATAAACTTTTTACTTTTACTAATGCTAAAAATTAAGTATCTTCACCAGAGAAAGTAGCTACTAGCTATTCTTGTGAAGGTGTAGATCTTTGCATACAGCCTAATTATTGCATCTTCAGTCAAATGTATACCAAATCAAGGGATAGGCTCACTTTTGTAAGCACATTGAAGATTACAAAAAGACTTACAAAAATAAACTATAAATCATCATTAATTTTTTGGTTATAAGTTCCTGTTGTTTTATACATGTGGGAGATTATCTTACTGCATTGTCATTCACTTAGGTAAAGTGAGCAGATCACTGGAGCCTGTTTTTAGTAGGTCGTATATACTACTCTCTATACTTTAACAGTGCTCTTAGTCTAGAAAGTTAAAATTGATTAAGCTACTATAAATATACTTTTGCCTGTAGTGAAATTTCCTGTCAACGTATGAATTTCAGTCAAGGAGTTGATGGTGACATTATAGTAGTAATATGTGTTATCTGATAATTGTGGGAAGGAAAAGTTGGAACCAAGTGGAATGGAGATTGGTTGACCAAGATCTTGGTAGGAGGAATCCTGTCCATACTCTAAGACACACTGTCCATTACCAGTGGAAGGACACTGAAAGACACTTGCACAATACTCAAAGGTGAACAGTGTTGAAGTCATAAGGTCACTGAAATCAGCTATTAACAATATTCTCAGTACACATTGAGTTTAGTTGTACAGAAATATGGAAAAGACAGACAATAATAGCTATCTTCAGCATCACCAACTGAATAACATGAAACATCAGTCAAGACTCATTCTAATTGACTGTCCCTCAAAGCACACCATAAAATTTTGCATACCTATAGGAGGTGATCTCATACTAGTCCCATCTCCAATGACACTGGTAGGACTGACAATGACATAGTAGTTTTGGTCTGAAGAGGTTGGAGAAAGGGTCGTAGAACAGGTATCATTTATGCAACTGAGAGAGTTGACCATACTCATGTCCAACATCTCCCTTGCGCTGCTCTCAAGGACAACTCGATAGTTGAAGGATATGTTAGTGGAACAACTCTCAGAAAAAAATGGATGCTATATAAAGTGTATGATATTATACAATATTACAGATTATTGAGGAGTAGCTAACCATACCTGAACACTCCATTGCACCATCAGATTAATTAACTGTGAATTGTAGTACTGTGGTACAATATCCAGTGGAACTAGAGAAGTAAATTATTAGGATAAATAATTAAACATCTTTTATTCTGTTAGCTACTAAAAGTTTGCTCAGTATCGTTGGGGTAAGCATTGTAGAAAAGATTATCACTAACAAAAAGAGGAAGTAGCTATGTCCAAGCAGACGAAAGCCACGGAAGCAGCCAGGAAGTACTACATCTGTTTACATAACTGTGATGGATTTAATACTCATACCCTCAAAATCAAAATCAGGGACCCTCTAATTAAACATGACCACACCCACTATGAATTTCATTAACTTACCAATGAGTCCTGTAGCCTTAATGTGTTTGCATATACAATTCAATCATGTGTGATGGTTAGGTTGAAATTTCAAAGCAATGAATACTCTACGTAATTTTGCCTAGAGCACAGATTGTGGTCTCATAGACCTACGTAGTAGAGTGCTTATTAGCTATTAGTGCACTTCCATGGCAAAGGGCAGCCTACTACAAATTCGTGCGGGACAGATATAGATAATGGCAAATTAGAGACAGTCCCGGAGGTTCCAGGACACTTGGAGGGTATAAATACTATTCATAGATACCTCACTATAATAACAACATTCACGATTAGCCCAGAGAGCAGCTAACTCTCCACACAGCAATTTTTTATTACACTAACACTAATTGCATTCCTCATGGTCCAGAGTACCACCATAGGATTTGTATTAGCCTCCTGTATCTCTCTATGGGACACTACAAGTCTACAACAGACTAACCAGGCATCTGGTAAGAAGCACCTCTGTAAGAGCTGCCAAATGTGAATAATTTGAAGTTTTTTTTAGCGAAGTTATGCATGTTTTTGTGAAACTCTCATCTGCCTTTAAAATTAAAACAACTTCCTATATAGTGTGGGGTTCACTCCAGCAACTCACAATAAAAATTCTGATCTCAATAGCATTGTATTACAGACTAACATTGTGGTTCATGTAGTAATATTTTGAATGATGCTTATTTCCTTAATACCACAATAAAGAAATTAACTTGATAGTGCTGATGATGCATTATACTTTGTGAATTCTTGACATTAATTTTGTTATGATGGTTTCTAATCATACAATATTACATGTACCACTAATAGCTAATGTTATTAGCTATTAGCTAGCTATCTGAAGCGGATCTTAGAATAGGGTCATAAAAACTATTATATTATTTTCTTGATCAGATGTTGCCTCTGAAAATAGCCACTCTCAAATAGTAGTCTTCAAAAAAGAACTTCAAAGCTATAGAGCTTTTTTGTCACGTGATCCTTATTGATTACATTCGTGGGGCACTGGCCATGTTGGTATACAGCTGGTGCATCACTTATGGCAGATGCACAGTCAAATTATGCTGAGAACCTCTTGAATGAAGCCAAGAAGTGGTATAGAGCCAAAATATAGCAGTGATAAATGCCTTGGACCCCTTTTAGTGGCAGCCAAGGTGAACCAATTAAGACCATACCACCTGTAGAGGCCTGCGATTTAGTGGCATATTTAGTGCTGCAGACAAACTTTATCACTACACAGCTGTTTAAACCCCATGAATTCTTCAAGGCCTACAACTAGTTTGCGTGTGGATGGGTCAAGGGCATTTGTACTTGGAAAGTAGCAGGAAAATTCATAACAACTGGACGAGTAGGTGTACTCCACATTATTAGCTATTGGCTAATGTAAAGTATACATAACGCTGCATGAGTGCCAGAGCACAAAAAGAATAGCTATGTCTTGTGGTAGCTGTATCATCACTGCTAATTAGAATCTATTGTGATTTGCCCACTGTAACTGTATAGCAGACTTGGTTGAGACATGTACATATATACATCACTGCAGTGCTATTCTATTTGGAAACAGTTGCTCGGATAAAAGGTATGCAAACTAGCATACAAGTGTGAGTGGATTATTCTGATCCAGAAAATTCTAAAAGGGGTGACTTTTAATTTTCATGATCGAATTTGTGGTTGCCATGCCCACTTTTTTACTGTGGTAGTTTGTGAAAAAATGACAAATTTAAATAGTTTTCTTGTTGCTGATACCAATGTCCAATTAAAAGGGGGGGGGGGGGGCGACATGTCACCCTATTCACCCCCCTGGATCAGCTCCTGATCACTGACCACACCTTCTTGGCTCAATGTGTACCTTTGCTTTGTTAATATTACTAGTGATACTTTTAGCTAAAGAGAAAAAAAACTGGATGAAGTAAGCTAGCTAACTTTTATAGTGTGTTGTAACAAGCTAGATTTAATAATATCGTAAGGTAGCTAATCTGGATTACGGCCACCCTTGAATCTCTAGTATTTACAACAACCCCTTCATTAAGATTGATATAAATAGTAGCCTAGGCATCTGACCAATAGGTCCTTAGTGATAATCTCATGGCTTTCCCAATTACCACTACTTATTATAATGTCTGTTCATAGCTGTTTATTATTTTTTATAGCCAATAGCTAGGTAGCTAGTTCTTGAACAAATGTCTGTGAAATGATTTTAAGAATGACAAAAATATTTATTTTTATGCCCCCACATGACAGCTTGTTATTTAGCTATAGCTACTCTGTCATTTTTTATTATGATGAGGTAAAGTTTAGCCAATTTGTAGTAGGTACAACAAGCTAAATATATTATACCTTGTGGTGGCGGACCAACAACTAAGTTTAGCGAAGCCCCATCCTGGTCTCCACAATTTATAGCTGCAATTGTGATATTGTATCTTGTTCCTAGGGTTAGTCCGGAACAAATGTAGTCGTCCATTTGACTTTGATTTCTGGAACAGGAGGAAGGGTCAGGACTCACTGTCACACGATACATCTCCACCGTATACAGGGCATTGAAGGAGGAAGACCAGATAAATGTGATCGCTGGAGTATCGTTGACATGTAGGATATTACAGAAGGTAGATGAAGGAGAAGGAGGAACTGGAACTAAAAATAATATGTAAATAGAAATGATAATTATACACTTTTCACTATTAATAGATAACTATATGCATCAATTCACCAGAGAAGGTATTATTGTGAAGATGTAGATCTTTTGCTTATAGCATAGCTAATTGTTGCATCTTCAATATTTTAAGTAAAATGTATGCCAAGTCATGATTTTTAATGAGTTAAGCTTACTAGCTTACTTTTGTAAGCACATTGAATATTAGAAATCATATTTATAGCTACTACTTAGCCATGACTAATACTAATCACAATTCACAAATTTAATTATAAAAAATTAATATTGAATAGCACTACACACTGGTAAAATCAATGACATGAAAAATTGATGCATTACCAATTAAGGTAGATGTGATGTTCACTGTAACTAGCTATTTCTGGATTTCAAGTGGTATCACACCAGGAATAGGAGAATCAAGGGAGATACTAGCTAAATCTTTTACTGTATCTTCTTCAAAGTACGTATACAACCCATAGCTAACTTACACATTCAGTGTTTTAGTTAAAACAGTAATTGTATAATCATAATACAAATATTGATATTAATATTCACAAAGTAGCTAGCTGCCAGAAAGTGATAGGAGGAGGAAGTAAAGGAGAGAGATGGTGGATATAATATTATAGTAGTAATAATATTCTATTAAAATCAAAACACACACACACACACACACACACACACACACACACACACACACTCTCTCTCTCTCTCTCTCTCTCTCTCTCTCTCTCTCTCTCTCTCTCTCTCTCTCTCTCTCTCTCTCTCTCTCTTTCTCTCTCTCTCTCACACACACACACACTCTGTATAGCTATATATATCTTATCCTGTTGAATAGTCAAATAAGCACCATAAAAATGCATTTATGACAAAGATATCCATCAGTGGGTTTATAGTGGTGAATTTGTAGCTACTATATAGTAGGTTCAATATTAGCAACAACATAAAAATTTTTGCAGTCCTAATAGCTAGTAACTAGATAATATCAGCTTGCTATATTATAATAGTATGTCATGGATCAGGTCAGTTAACTACTGTCCATATTTTGTTCAGATACGTACTTACCTCTAATAATATCTCCAATAACAATCTCTCTATGAATATTATTGTTCTCACATCTAACTCTGGAACTTCCAATGATAGAAGCATCAGATCTCAATGTAGATATGATGTCATAAGTAGCTGTATTATCCTTATTGATAGAAGCATGTGTGATCTGAACCTTTATACCTGAGCGAGTGGAAATGTTTTTTGGGAAAGTATCAGATGGATCAAATGAATATGATGTAAGTTGGCTGCCATTCACTACCCACTTGAAAGCAAACGACAATCTAGTACCCACACACGTGAAGAGGATAGGTCCAGGGCAGATGGAATCATTAAATTCAGAGGAAAGAGAGGAGTTGAGATATATTGTCTGGGAAACAGCTACAGTGGAGTTAAATTTAGTTCGAAGACAGTGATTGAATTAGTTAATAGTCGTGTCATCAGGTGGCATAATAGCACTAGCAGGAAGTATCCTTTATATCCTAACCCATACATTCCAGACTTAACATGCATAAGAGCCACTAAACCTATAGCATAGCCATACGTACTAGGTCCTGTAGATTATGCTGGCATAATTTTGAGAGAATAATAGGTGTGATTGGGAATTACGAGAATGTTTCAGGAGTAATAGAGAGAATCATGAGTGCATTATTGAGGTTATAAGTACATGTTTTGTGACTGGTGCATGTTAATGCATGCACAAGCCACAAAAACTAAACATAGATCCACAAGCACAACTGCAGTAAGTACGTATTTCTTCAATATGGCAGAAAGCCTGAAAGATTAAGTTTTGAAATTGGGAGTAAAGTGGATAATGATGAATCAGAGGTTTATGATGAGAGTCTTAATATTCTAGTCTCCTAGGCAAGCTAAAGAGTCCCACTGCATCTGATTTAGTTTCCAAGCCAATCTTTCTAATGGAAAAATGGGAGTGTTGAATCTCTCAATAGAAAGATATGCAGACCTAGTTCCATTGATGTGTAATCCTTTGGTGGAAGAAGAATCAAATCTCTCTAGCTAGAAGTAAAGAATTCAGCAAAAACTGGTATGGCTCCTAGTTAGATTCTGCATAGTTGGACCTTAAAACAGCCAAGCATTATGGTAAGTGTTATTAGCAGCTGAAAATGAAAATTATTACATTATTGGTATGCTCTTGTCATCCCTACATAGAGAACTACTGCACTCTCTGATTAGCTTAAATCAATACATACCTTTCTCAATACTCTGAGTCAGTACTATCATCATAATGGGAAGAAATACACACATGGCCATCACTGGGAAGTGTTTATATCCACAGATGCAGACTAGCACAGTTAATAAACTGCACCGTGGTTAATGCTTAATATTTTTACAGCACTGTGGATACGAGATATTCAAAAAATTTTAGTAGAATGCGCGGATAGGCGCATGTGCGCAGGATGCACATAATTAATTATAACCCTTTCGCTACACTAATTTTGGATTTTTTTTGGGATGAATGTCAGAAAGGACAAAAATGTCATGTCCAGTCTGTGTAGCTCAAAATGTTGCCCCACACCTATATACACCTATACAATATATTTTAGTACAGTAGAGCCTCACTTAAAGACAACCTCACAACAAAGACCACCTCAATAATTAGACCAGTTTTGTTAAGTCCCAAAACATATCCATAGAAACACTGTACAACATGTGTTTACAACTGAGACCACCTCACAATTCAGACTAACACCACAACACTCATGAAGACCAGATAACCTTTGATCTGTTACATATTGTATAGTACATGCATGTACATAACTATTATAATCATACTGCAGCTGCATTGTAGCTATAGTTTAGCATGGCTGCATCTAAGAGTAAAAGAAAAGAACTTACTTTGGGGGAAAAAATTGAACTCATAAAGGCTAGTAATGAGCTATCACTGAGTCAAAGAGATCTAGGGACCAAGTTTGGCATCAGTAAAACTCAAGTGCAAGGTATCTTAAAGAGGAAAGCAGAAATTATGGGAGTACATGGGAGCAATTGCGAGAGGCTTAGAAGGAGTATTTGCTAAAATGATATCAGTAGAAGAACTGCAAAAAGCTGTTATTAATACACACCAAACTAAAATTAAACCGATTAGCTGCTAAATTAAATTTTAATGCGAGTACACGTGATGCGGAATTAATTAGCACCTGACGTCTTGTGATCCAGTTCTTTGTTAGTCATCGTCTCTAGAAAGGTTTGTAGTGGGAGATCTGAGTGAGATTGCCTCTAGCTGTCTAGAGTTCGTTGAATGAAGATGCTCTAGGCTACCTGATAAAGAAACAACTGTGGCCAGAAGGCAAGTTCCCGCTTAGATAATAACATGAACAAAATTAGTGTTGAAAAAATTCAACACCGCTCCATAGTAGTTCCGACTGTTGGCTCTTCTAACAACTTCTCCACATCTGTTAGGGTGTTTTAGTTGGCCCTGAGGACTAGGAGGTGCCATAACAACCTTCGTAGAGAATGAAAACTCACAAGGTGTGAATCCTACCAGACTGCCAAGCTAGATATAGGTGTAGGAATGAGATTTTGATTGGGGGGGGGCACTTGTATGGAGTGTTGGCGAAAATTTTGAGTGACCACACCCACTAGCCACACATTTTTAATACAAGAACCAAAAATGCTTATTTTCACCTATAAACTTCTCAGCAATACGTACCTAATACTGAGCAGCTACTACATGCATCAAGAGAGACACCATAGGCCACAAATGTTGATACTAGAGTTAATAAGGACTTATGTAGCTAAACTGCTTATTCATTCAGCTAACTTTAAGTGGTTGCTTGAATAGGACATTGATTCCTTCAAGCAACCTGCAATCTATTTTGTCAGATTGGGGGGGGGGGGGGGGGAGGGCACTGGGTATTAGTGACCCAAAATATTGGGGGGCACATGCCCCCAGTGCCCCCCCAGTTACTACACCTATGCAACACCGTCATCAGGACAAGTGTAGGAAGAAGTTATCTATATGTGGGAGTGTGACAGGATCCTCCATATCGTGATCGGGATGGCTCTAATACACACTCACCACAATACCATACACAGGACCCTCTTTCCCCTTAGTGATCTTCCTTCAGCCTTGTTGTAGATTCTTAGCCTGGTAGTGGAGCTAATGGCATTCCACACCTCAACACACTCCCTCCAGCTTTCACCTATATATGGGTCTAGTATGACACCCACATCTTCATTCCTCTCAACCATCTCACCTTCTCCTGGCACTGGATGCCCAGAGTGTAAGATAGAGAAGCCATCACATCATTAACAGCACCTTCATTTTACTGATTACTCACCACACTCATCCTGAATTCTCTCAGCACCTGGACCAGCAATATGGCCTTCCTATCAACAGTAACACCTCTACCACCCTGCCTGGACACATCTGTAGCAATGCTACCATAATGTTCTCATGTTCCAACAACCGACATTAAGTCTCTGGGATCTCTGCTTAATGACCACTACATCTATCATGTGAATTACATAGACATAGCTCAGCTTCTTGTGTTCATTTATTAAAGAAGATGATGACACTAAGGGCTAGCAGAACTACTATATTGTCTTAAACACCACCTTTCATCAAACAAATGATCAAGGTGGTCACCAAGGCTGTGTAAACCAGTCATGCTAGTGTTATCCCCCTTTCCAACCCTTTTCCCTTTCCCCCCTTTCAACCCCTTTTCTCCCCTAACACCTTTTTTCCAATCTCAACCTCTTTCCTTCCTTTCTCCCCTTCCCTGAGCACCAAGTAGAGGTCTTGGATTTCACCACCACCCCCTCCCATGCACATACAACCCTCACACAACCCTGACTAGAATAGTAAGCAACTTAGCTGTTTTAGTCTATATTGTCTTACCTCTAACGCTGACTGTGTAAATAGTACTGCTGAGAGGAGGAGATACACATTGAACTGATGATCCTTCAAGAGTTGATGCATCGCCACTCAAGGTGGAAGTGATGTTTATTGTAGAAACATCCTGATTTCGCGACACACTTGTTACCTGTGCCATCAGACCAGGTATAGCAGGATTGAGAGAGATATTATCTGGTCTAGTATCTCCTCTAAATATATAACTCCCAAGTACAGTGTCATTCAATCTCCATTCCAGAACAATAGGGACTCGAGTACCAACACAAGTAAACTCAATAGTTCCAGGACAGATGGAATCATTCAGTTGAGGAGAGGAAGTCAGAGATATTAACTGTGCATCAACTAGTAGAAAAAAAGCATCATGAAAAATTACACCAGTAGATATAATATTATTATTATATAGCATAGGTTGCCAATTATCGACCACGTTAAGTATCTTGCTGCATATTTCTCCTACATTAGGTAACGAAGGGGTCTAACTTGTAGCACCGGAAAATTCAACCTTTCTTCAACGGTATAACAAGCCCACTAAACCGGACTACAAACTGATGAATTATATGAGCCGTTCAAGTCACCGTCTTCAATTATCGTCGACCTCTACCTAATACCGCTCTTTCTATTAAAATATTAAACTCTATTATCGACCATTTCCTTCTTTTCTGCCATGATAATTCTATGGTACGCTTTCAGAATTCACTATTATGACTTTTATTTAGAATGTTTTATAATAATGCTCATCAAATTTCATTTAATTTGAAGTAAAATTTAATGGTATAATGAAGGGTAATAGGTACAGGGCAAATGTAAAACATGATGACTAGTTAGTTGATACAAAATGGACAAAACTTTTCATTCCCATCATCATCAGTGAGGATGTCTTCAATGCATTCTTCATGCACCCACCTGCCACATGAGCATTCTACCCATTCCAAATCATCACTACCAAATTGTTTGTAACAGCAGGGGCGGATCCAGAATTTTGGAAGGGGGGGGGCTAACTGCATATGAATATTAGAGGACCCCCCCCCCCCCCCCCCAAGCCAGGATGCTAAAAATGAGTAGCTACAATCTGATGATATTGTGATTATGAAGAGAATATTAATTATTATTGTACATAAAAAAACAGTTAAAGGTTTATATGATATGGCTAGATATGCTACAACTGCAGCAGTATTCGGAAGACAAGTCCCATGGATAAAGCTTGGCACTAAGCAGGGGTGTAGACAACTGGAGGGACTAATAAGATAAAGACAAAAGAGCTGCAATTTGGCTCAAGGGGGAGGTTGCAGGAGGGGGATATGCCCCCTCCTGCATGAAGTGCGGAAGCAAAAATTTCTTTAAAATCCAAGAGGTGTAAGAGAGCAAATAAGAGTAATATTCAAATAAATATGTACACAAGGATAGGCTAGGCTCTATTTCATTTGAAGTTGGTGAATTTTATACTGAAGCATCATCACTATGAAGCTGGTAAAACTAGCTATATTTTTGATCAAAAAACCTCCTGGCTAATTCAGGCTGCTAGCTGGCCTTAAATTCATTGGATGATTCACCTGACTTTAAAGGAGTGCTAAACCACTAACTTAGAGATTCACAGACATGGTACTAGCTACTAGCAATTAGGCAAGAAGTCAATTCTAAGCAGCTTACCTGTTAACCATTAGCTACTGTCATGGTTAAATAGTGTTTACCAAACCACTACAATGCACATCATATGCAGTTAAAAATAAAAAATAACTAAAGAATTAAGCCAGAGCCTGTTAAAATCTTGGGGCTCCTAACCACCCCTTGTCTACACCCCTGCTAAACATTGTGTCAATGAACATGTTAATTGCTAAAAGTATGTTACATCATTTTTATGACTAGCTCTCACAGTATATAAACACTAAGGAATGCACAAATGATATTTATGAATATCATTAACTAACTTGGAGGGGGGGGGGCTTCAGCCCCCAAAGCCTGAGAGCAGACGAGACTGGAACTGCTGGGAGTGAGACAGAAGAGACTGGAACAACATAAGGATGGTATAAATGAAGCCACTCTAAGTATTCCTCATCGGGCAAATCATAGCCTTCTTCAAGCCTTTTTTTATACAACTCTTCTCTCTCTGGTGACAAATTTAAGGTTTTCACCCTTGAGTTGCCATCTACATCACTCATCTCTTCCTCTGATTCACCTGTTGTATCACTTGAGTGGTTGTCCAAACTGCAGTCTTTGTCAACTGGATTCCTTCCTTGTGACATGCTGTCAATTGACTTGTGTGATACACTATCCTCAGGAACCAATTTAATTAAGGCTGCAGGGTTAAATGGAACAATACCAGCATGGTGAAATCCAGAACAAAGATTTTCAGGCACAATTGACCTCAGCCAAGCCTTAGAAAACGGTTCATTGAAATTATTATTCTTCCTGGTGAATCTTGATAAAACTTATGACATACAGACCCCCAATGCTTTTTCAATGGCCCAAAGAAACTTATATCTAGAGGCTGAGCCTCATGGGTGGTGTGAGGGGGAAGGCAAAAAATAATAACCGAGTGTTCCCTGGCAAATTGAATCGTATCAGGATCATAGTGAGAGCTATGACCATCAACAATCAGAAGAAGTGGGCGCCCTTGAACAGCATGCAATATGAAGTGTTCTTGCAGCCATCCCTTAAATAAACCCTGGTCTGTCCAGCCCTTTTCACTTAGCCCGTATCGAGTACCAGGTATCTCACCTTGTGTCCAGAGAGGGTTTAACTTCTTTGCATCAAAAATGATAAATGGAGGCTGCATCTGGCCAGTAGCACTGCAACACCCCAAAACAGTAATTTGACTTTTATTGCTGGAACAACGATATCGAACTTTCTTTTGGCCCTTGACACATACTACACGAGGAGGTTTTGGATTGAGAGGGATTCCACTTTCATCCATGTTATATATGCGCTTTGGACTTTTGCAACTCAGATTCCTCCTCTTCAGATTAGTAAGGTGTTGGTCCAGGTTTTGAACCATGCAGAACACGACCAGAGATCCTATCCTTCAGTGTGGTGGGTGGGACTCCATGATCTCTGGCTGCTCGATTGATGGAAGGACTAGATCCGCTTCTGTATGCTTCTATTGCAGCTGTCCTCTGTTCGAGGGTCCACTGCTTTCTCTTAGCAGGCCTATTCGCCGTTTTCATTGGCGATGGTTTTTTATTTGGCCGTTTCTTTCTTCCACATTTGTACCGTGCCATACGGATCTAAAAAAATGAAATGACAATAATCAGTTCACATGGAAGAAGAACGTTAGAAGTACATTTTTATTTCTGTCTGTTCTAGTTTCGATCGGCCTTCTCTAAGGTAATAATCAGGCTTAAAGTGAATATTAAACTCTCCTTTTCTTAGATTTAGATTTGTCTTAATATTTGTTTTATTCCGTATATTTTCCGCGAACGCAATGGTTGATAATATAACGTGTTTTGGACGATAATAGGTAGTGGTCGATAATTGGCAGCTTACGCTAATATACCATAATTACTATTAAAATATTGTATTATAATACTTATAATTATATATTGTGTGAGTGGTTCAAGTAAAATTTAAACCTTATGGCTCAGGGGTCAAAAAAATTTTTTGTATAATCAGGAACTTTAACATTAAAACTTCAGAAAAAAAAATTGAAGCAAATGCATGAAGGATGTATGTGTATGTGCAATGGAGGCCACTAAAGTGATTCTATTGTGATGGTTAATTGTGTTGTGTCTAACACAATTTTGATGATACAGATAGTTATCCTTACCAGCAAATACTGTTGAGATCAAATAATTATACTGCTCCTTTACATTAGCATAAGAGCAGCCAGCTGGCTTAGGATAAATAGCCTCGTGCCTTTTCAAATCTCTGAAAAATGAGTCAAAAATAGAACAAAGATCTAGGAGGGACTTGCACTGCAAGCATATATAATAGCTGCATCAGTTCCACTGATAGCACACAACCAGCTTTAATGTTAGCTCTCAATTGGTAGGTATTTCTGGATCTGCCATCACAATAAGCTTCAGCTGATTCAACAGCCTTTTTAGACTTCTTAGCTCTCATAGCCATACTTAGAACTCTAGCAAGGTATAAAAAGTCAGAACCAGAGTTCAAAAAATGCAGACTGTGCAAACAGACACATGGCTTATCATGTGATCTACTAGGCTAACTTAGTAATAATTTTTACCACATCATTATCTGTTTATATTTTGGATTTTACTCGAACCACATATCACACCCATAGTACATTCACTACCATAGACAAAAAGTGTGTTATTAGTCATAACGCACTCCCCGAAGCTCCCTGAGGCAAATGGCATGTTATGAGTTATAACTGTACTTTTAACTGCAGGTTACATACGTACTTCAAGTTTTTGACAGTTATCGCTCATTCTTGTTAACCATAGACTACCCCAAAAACTAGGGTGTAATATAATAGTTATTGCACGTCGCCTTCGATATTGTGGCAGTGATCCTCGTCCTTGGGCTTCGACCTCCACTCGGACTGTTTACTGCCATAATATCTTCGGCACCATGAAATAACTTACAGTATATACTATACTATACAATAAGTATATTATTAGTATTGATCTGAGTACTGGAATTGACCTAAAATATGAAAGACACCTCACTACATTTAACTACTGTTAGTCAAGATCAGAATGGGGATGTTTCTGAGATTAATTTACTAGCAGAGACATCCTAAACTACTGGAAGAATGCTAACATTGTGAGGGGCAGTGTGTTATAAGGTATATATATACACATGGAAAGCACTCATTTAACTCCATAGTGTGTGGCTCTGCTTAGCCTGTCTCAAGTTAAAATCATCCACCAAAATTAAATACTACTATGTTAGAACTGTGTGCTGAGATGTGCCATATAGACCAACTTGTTAAAATGTCTCAAGCCCCAACATGTAACATTATAACAAAGGAGGACCCTTGGGACCTCTACCAAACCCCCCTTCCCAAATTACATTTACATCATAAGTACTCTTATTGACTGACCAAGAAGGAACAGAGATGAGAAAATGAACTATAAGCAGGCTAGCTAATACACTACATTTCTACAATTAACTTTAGCATATTATTTATTTTTAATTCCCAAAACAAGTTTAGTTTCACAGAGGAAAGAAGTTCCAGGTTTGCCTAATGGCCACACCCATTCTTAATAAACCGTCCTATATACCAAGAAGCCAGTACTATAATTATAGTGGTCAAATGACATCTGACCAATAAGGCTCACTAGGTATACCCAAATCACTGAAAAAGAATTTGCTACCACAAAGTTAGAGAAAGAGAGTTCAAAGAGAGGAAACAGATTGCCTCTGTCCTTATATAATGGGAGAAATCACAATGAGTTTCAGTAATGATTTCAGCTACCCCATAATTAATTGACTTTTTCCTACTTGTCTCACTCATCCAGTACGTATATAAGAGTGAGCAGCAATGTAAAAAGGTCATCTTACCGGCTCTAAAATCTTTAGTATACTATTAGCCAGTCTACTGTTTGATGTGCAGTAATTATATTGTGCAATCTAAGGATGAGGTAATGTACGTATAATGCACTGGCTTGTGCATTACATTATCTCATGCAGCACATTAAAACACTTACTAAAAGTTACTTTGAGATTTTAAATACAAGAATGAATATATTTTCATCACTACAATCCACTTTTAAATTAGGACTTGGTGTAAGTGGGAAACTTCAACAAAGAGGAGGGTGAAAATTTCTCTCCTTCCCTCTCTCTGCCAGTAAATAATTTAAATACGTACAGCTAACCCTGTAATTTCCATAATGAATGTTAAATACTATAAATAGCTATGTTGCGTGTTAACTACATGCCTTAAATCCTATTTTCGGAAGCCATAATCTATGGGGTGCTGTTTGTCTCTAAATTCAGTAGTATAGCATGATTTACAACTATGATCTATAAATCATATGGTTGATATATCATGAGGTTGATTTATAAGTCATACAGCTGATATTATAAATCATGAGGTTGATTTATAAATCATACAGCTGATATTATAAATTATGAGGTTGATTTATATAATTATCATATACCTGATTTATAAATCATGCTATTACCTGATTTATAAATCATAGTTGATATATAAATAATGATGCTGATACCGTATTTTCTGAAATTTTCGTCGTTGTTTTAATTTCAGATGTCACTTTTATTACGAAATTTAAAAAGTTGAATAATTGGAGATGCACAGCTCAGCATGCTGGGCTTGCTAGGCTCTTCCGAAATTAAAACAACATGAAAATTTTAAAAATGAATTATTAAGTAAACAAATAATTTCAGGAAATATGGTATATAAATCATACATGTGATTTGTAAGTCACATGATAATCATGTGGTGGTGTCCAGGCCTGTACAAGCCCTGGAGATTGAACTCCTCCTCCGAACTATCTATCTAATCTAATTATACTTCCTGTATGTATGTTCCCTCCCCTTTCTTAACTGAGCATGCTCACTATTAATCTAGTCCGCCTCATGTTTGTGAATGATTTATCTAGTATTGTGAATGAACTAATTGATCTCTGTTGTTAACTGTGTTGTTTGGTGGGCACTAAGATACCTAGCTACATTGATCTTAAAGCCTAGAATTTGTCTAGTGTGAAGCTATATTGAAATTACATTATTCAGTTTAAACTTCTTGAATATCTAAGTACTGGAAATAAGTGGGCATGGAAACCACAAATTCACTCATTTTTTTGCTCAAAAAAATTTAGAGTCACCCCTTTTAAGAAACACTGTTGTCCTCCACCTTGGAAAGGTCCAGCAATAGTTGCAATAGCTCCAGCAAATTCAGGGTAAGTCAGGGTATTTTTCGGAATGAACTTATCAAAACCTCCAAATTCTATCACAACTATGGTCCACCTTGAACACAAGCACTATCTTTGTTCATCTGCACTTGTTTCCACTGGTTTAATTTCAACTGACTTGACCTTTAGGGGGGGTGTAACAAAGTTTAAAGTTCAAGGTCCAAATCGCTTGCTTCGGATAATTCGGAACAGTCATGGGAAAAGAGGACTAAAGTGCAGGGAACTGTGTCTGGAGCACAAATGGACTCTAATTTAGCAAGTAGCTAAGTAATTATGGATAAACAAGATGCTGGTAACATGATTGAATTAACGTTAATAGAGCTCTTCATTTTGGGACATCCTCTTTTTCTTCACCATTTCCAGGGCAAGATCCAACTGCTCCTTTTTCTAAGAAGACATTTTAGGCACCTACAACTCTATTTTTTTGAATTCTAGACATGCATATTTGTGTGCAGTATGTCTGTCTGCAATTGTTTGTGCAGTAACAATAAATTTGACCTTTGCCCTAGTGCGTTTGCACACTGAGCTGTGGCTGAACCAGCCCCTCCCACACATTAAAATTTCTGCTGAACACTGCTAAGTAGCTGTAGAATGTTGTGAATTGCTCCGGTGCAGATTGGTATTGTCTTTGCTGAATGGTTGCAAAGTTCGTAGCAATCTTCACACTTTATGTGCTTTACCTAGTGAATTTAGATGACGTACCCGTCTACTTACTCTGCGACTGCGGGGATTGTTTGCTGCAGGAGTTCTTGGATATACCTACTTGCACAAGGAGTAGTGCAGTGTAGAAGCTTGGAGCATCGAAGGTGTACATCAATGTTCTCCGTTTATTCCGAATTACCAGGTATTTCGAAATACCCCGACTTACCTTATTCATTATCATAGCAAATAAATCAGATGGTTGGCAACTAGCTAGACAGAAGTTAGAAATGGCCAAAGAAACAGCTCCTGGCCTTCTACACATGTAACATAACATTGAGATTACATCATTCAGATTACATCATTGTCAATTGTGTGTACATTACTATTGTACTGTATCTAACCCTAGCCCTACACCTAGGTAATGTGAATGATGTAATCTCAATATTATGTCATAAAGAAGGAGCCATTTCTTTGGCCATGTGCTAATTTCTAGCTTCTGTCTAGCTAGTAGCCAACTATCTGATTTCACCTGCTATGATGATGAATAGTCCATTGTCCTCTACCTTGGAAAGCTCCAGCAATGGTTGCAATAGCTCTAGTACTAAATATAGCAGGTGAAATCAGATGGTTGGCAACTAGCTAGAGAGAAGCTAGAATCTAGCACATGGCCAAAGAAACTCTAAATGAGTAGTACCACCACATGATTATCATGTGACTTACAAATCACATATTATAATATTATGATGATATTATATAATCAGCATCATGATTTATATATCAACTGTATGATTTATAAATCAGGTAATAGCATTACTTATAAATCAGGTATAATATTTATATAAATCAACCTCATGATTTATAAATCAGCACCTTCATTTATAAATCAGCACCATGATTTACTATATCAACCATAATATGATTTAGAGACAAATGGCACCTCATTCAGAAATTAAAGCATCTGTTTACCTACGTATTAATTAATGGTGCTGTTTAGAAATTTTACTCCAACTAAAGCTCAAAAGTTTAGGTACAATAATAATAAGCACAGAATATTTCCATAACTATAGCTAATAGCTCATTGCTGGTCTTTGATAAGTCCAATCAATACAGCATTGATGAAATTACCTATTAAACTTAATAGCAGAACTATACAAACCTTTTATCGGATGCATTAGAACTATCACCACACATATGGAAATGAACTGGGCCATCAGAAGAACTGATCTACAAAGTGGAATAGCAAGTATTACATACATTATAAATTTATGAGTAATAATACTATTACAAATAAAGGATAGATGGAGTCATAATAAAAAGTACAGGAGTAAGAGGGAAAGAAAATATACCACATTGCTGTAGCTATAGATTAAGCAAACTGTGAAAAGTTGTTGTTCTAAGTCTATAAATAGAATATTTCTAGTTCACCACTATAATATAGATATAATAATGACACGAGGAAAGTGCCCACTCAGGCACTATAACTATCATACCTGGCAGTCTAGTTCCCCTAAACCTTAGCCCCCATTCCTAGTTCTCCCCACACCCACCCCACTCCTCAACCTAGGCCCTAGGCCCCAGCACTATTCATTTCCAAGCGCCCTAGCCTTAGCTTCATTCATACAAGGTCTTAGCAGGAGGCTAGAGCTACTACAATCCCCCGTGACCAAACTTCAAGCACTAGACCAGTTGCGGGCATTAGTTAACAAACTCTACTCAGGGGAGGCTCAACAGGGGGGGCAGGGGGGGCAACTGTCCCCCCCCCCAACAAAAGTATTGGGGGTCATTGCCCCTCCAATAAGCCATGGCAGTTGAATCTGTCTATGGGGGGTTATGTACAGTTAACTAAATAGGGACTCATTACCCCTGGGTGCTATACTTGCAGACAAGGCTATACCTGCAGTGCTAATTCACCCAAATACAGTATGGCATGTAACACTGCTACTTAACAGCAGTTGATAATGAACATGAGCATGTGACTATTTCTTAGTGGTGTACTAGTTAGCTAAATGAAGAGAAAACAGCTGAATTTGGCAGAGCAATCATTTTCTACTTTGAGACGGGTATTAACATACTTATGATCAACGATGACTGAAAACTTTTTGAACAACTGCATTCTCCTTGCTATCCATAAGGAATTTACAGATAATTTAGACTTGTATGAAATAGCTAAAGATTTTATTACACTAAAAGAAGATAGGAAGAAGTATTTTGGTACATTTACTATTTTGTAACTTATTTCTATAGCATTATATAATTTTAAGAATACACTAGCATGCCTTGGAGAGTTGCCCCCACCCAACAAGAAGGGCAGTGAGCCTCCCATGCTACTTACCACTTACGTCGGAGACAGCACAGCACCTAGATAAGTACTGTCGGCATGTAGTTACGTCCTATATTTTATTAGATAATAATAATTATTGTATTATTATCATCGCTATGATATGAGCGCGCGCGAGAGCTAATCGGTCACGTGATATCCAGATAATGGACTTTGAACTTAGATAAAAATTGGAATCAAACAACAACAACAACAACAACAACAACAACAACAACAACAACAACAACAACAACAACAACAACAACAACAACAACAACAACAACAACAACAACAACAACAACAACAACAACAACAACAACACAACTCTCACCTGAGACCAACTGGGTTCTGTAAAGGAGTCATCTTACCAGCTCTAAAATCTTTAGTAGCCAGTCTACTGTTTGATGTGCATTATAATTATATTAGTTAATAATTGTATTGTGCAATCTAAAGATGAGGTAATTTTAAAAAATGTATGGTCGTAGAAATAGTACATACTAGCATTGACCAATGAAAACGCTATTTCAAATTTATCTTTGAGCCTAAGAGCCTGTAATAACAAACTGATTGGTCAATCAACTAGAGAATCATAATACTGAGGCGGATGTCTAGCAGACCACATGCAGTGGAAATCAAACTTGATTTAATTCTTTTATAACTGGTGCTGTATATCTGTGTCACCAGACCCATTTTCACTTGTGCAAAGGGGTCCAGCATGCCAGAGTACTTTCTTGTATGGTCATTTTTAAAAATAATATTAATAACCCCCCCTAGCTCCCCCACCAGTCGGCCTACCCACTTGTAAACTCCTTCCGGCACCCCTGGGATATAGCTAGAACTGTTATTCATTATTAATTTCATACTAATAGAGAATTTTACTGCCACAAAAAAGGGCTACCAATGGTAACCAGTGTAATAGGATATAGCTATAGCCTCCAGGTGTATATATTTTCTCCAGCAGAGTTGGTGCTCTTAGGGCATTGCTTCCCCCCAGAGTTAGGGTAGAGCCCATCTCGATAAGTGACTGATAAGTGATGGTTACCATCTTAATTGACTGCCATCAGGAAGGTTCACTACGTTACATATATTTACAACATGATATTGTATATAATTATTTAGCTAAAAGTCAAAAGAAACTAGTGTCACTTCCTGCAAACCAACCCAAAATAATGGAAGAAGATACTCAAAATCCTCCCCTTTCTCCAACTCTAGTAGCTAGTTTATAATGAAATCAATGAATAGAATATCTGGAACCCAGCTATCAGATATGAACCAATAATACAACATTAGAATAATTAGCTCTAATTATTAGCTAATGCCTAAATTAAGTGTGTTTTATGTACATTGACTAGAGCTACAGTAAATCCAGTTGAAGCATATTGAAATGTATTCCCCAATGAGGTAAACATGCACAAATAAGGCAACTTTCATTATTAGACTTCATTTTCCTACCATCCTGATAAAAAGCCTTTTCATGTAGTTTTAGTTCTGGAGATAGAATGACAAACAGTGAATCCTTGTGGGGGGACTGCTTTAATTATAGGTTCT
The DNA here is from genome assembly GCA_964016965.1 of Diacarnus erythraeanus. NCBI lineage: Eukaryota > Metazoa > Porifera > Demospongiae > Poecilosclerida > Podospongiidae > Diacarnus > Diacarnus erythraeanus. The sequence goes on along the minus strand of OZ024671.1, from coordinate 2,213,239 downwards.
GTTAGAGTTATAGCTAGCAATGGAGGCAAGGATTCGAAGAGATTACCAATTAGATCACACCCCTTATAGAGGAAGAGAGCCTCCCTGCCCAAAAACAAAATATGCACACGCATTGGATGTCTTGCTACCAGAAGTAAGAAACTGCTGTGTATTTACATTATTATATCTACCTTTATTGAATTATAGTTGATCAGAGTGATGGCAAAAGTTGGAAAAAGAAGCACCATTAGAGGTTTTACCCTAATACAGGAGGCTAGCTATATCCTAGGATAAATACTGGGCCTGGGGTAGGCCATACCATGTGACACCAGGTCATATTGACCTGCAATGAGTTAATTGTCAATATCCTTATAGTGGTAAATAATTATTTCTATTAGATCTGAATACTTTTTAATAATAGTCAAAAATCACACCCTTTCATTTCCTGTCTTCTTAGCACAGGTGCTAAAGACCCTACAGTCCATGCTTTTGGTTTACGCTTGTACTGCACATTAATTTTGGCTCACTATAAAACCTGGACTCTGGACTCTGGACTAAACTGGACTGGACTGGACTGGACTGGACTGAGCATGCGCATTACGAGCGTAGGCAGACCAAGTGGAGATCGTTTATAATTTCTAGTGAGTTTGAGGATTCCGATCACAATCAATGGTGCGGTGCCAGGAGCTAACAGGTAGTTTGCACAAACCATTAATTTTAGTTAGCTACCAAGTAGTGAAAAGGCTAATTCCCGAACCTTTTAGCTTAAACCCTTAGCCGTGGCTCTATGTGAGAAATTCACCACACGCTTCATTAAGAAATCTGTTTCTCCTAATACCCCCGGTCAATGAATTTTTTAGGCATATGCCTACAGCTATGTGTATTAAAATTTTTCAGCACCTTTTTGAGGATTTAAGAGTGGGAAACATTTAATTTGTCTGGCCTTATAAGTAAGCATTGTAGTGCTAATATTTAATTAAATTTACCTCTACAGTGTTACTCCAGTGTTCACTCCATCAAAAAGGCCCCCTTCTCCTGATTCTGGTGGTGAAGATTAGGTAAGTGTGTTGTGTATAATACCATCATGATTTTGCTAGTTACTTTTATATTCTTGTATTTGCAATACTGTAGTTTTGAGTGATGATGATCAGTGGTCAAGACCAGCTAAAGCAGATCCTCCTTGCAAAAAAATGTATACTATAGCTACTTAGTGTAACAGCTGTTGAGAGAGGTTATGACCTTTTAACAATATTCATAATAATGGGTAGAATTTCAGTTTAATAATACTTTGGTGTTAAGTATGTATGTACAAATTGCATGCATACAGCTGTTACACTAGAGTATAATATAGCTATATGGAATAGGATGTACATGACAATAATTATATTCTCCCTCACACTATTATTATTATAATATTTCTACTGTTTTTTTGGTATTTTTGTTTGTTGTTTTTTGGACTTTACTTCAAAGGCCTTGCTAAGATTTTTGATTGTAGAGGACTGGCCTACTCTTGTGTAATTTAGAAGTATTCCTAGATATGATGTTTATGAACATAGCTACCACCATTTTTATAATAGGATCAATTATTTGATGAGAAAACGTTTTTCAGTCAAATATACTACAATGATGATAAACAACTTCCTAAGACAGCATGTGGATCATCAATTGATCAATGATAACTCTAAAGTTATCAACCTCTCATCTCTGTTCCACTGACACCACTACCAACAGCAGCACAACCATCACCTCCAGATGTAAATCCAAAGGCAATATGCATGTTTGTCAGAGATGCAGAGTGTGGTAACCTTGAAATTGTTAGCTATCTGAATATATAAGTTTTTAAAGTCTTTATTTCCAACACAATAATGAACTGAACTGAACTAATCAGACAGATGGACTGAACACAATGACAAAACATAGCTGTTATAAAAGCCAGCAATAATGATTACATAACTAATAACTTAATAATAATAGCTAATAACATTCATGAGTTATATATAGTTTACCACAGAGAGGGAATCTCAAAACTTGCAATGGGGAAATACCAAGTCCTCCATTTGTTTTACAGTGGCTCGTGCTTATCAAAATTAATGGAACTCTTATTACACCCATAAGGCCAACTGTATAGTTATATACCACTATCATTGTAGAGCAGAATACATCAATGCAGCTGAACCCAGTTTCATACCATTCAAGTCATGCTTTCAACAACAATAATAGATTTTGAGTAGGAAGTGATTGTCAGTCCAGAGTCCAGGTCTACACTGATACTTATTAAAGGCTGCCTTTTTGTTGGAGTGAACATGAGAGTAACAGTGTAGACTACTGACATAACACAAGGTTCCTAATTGGCTGCCACAGTTAAATTCTTTGGTTACATGATCAGGGACTAAGTGATTAAGATTTGGATTAAAAGGTTTAGGAATTAGCCTTTTCACTACTTGGTAGCTAACTAAAATTAATGGCTTGTGCAGATTACGTGTTAGCTCACGGCTGGAAATTATAATGATCTCCATGGGAATACAGTACAAACAAAACACTCTCTCTTGATCTGAAAAAAGTGGTCGCCTACGCTAGAAATTATAATGATAGAAAAACAAAAACAAAAAACAATCTCAACTTGGTCCGCCTACGCTCGCAATGTGCATGAAAACATTGAACTCCACAATAACTATGCTTACAAAACATCAAAACTAAAATCAACAAGTTAAAGTATGTACTCGTTTGACTTTTACAACATAATACACAAACTTTTTTCTCATTGTATCATCCTCAACTTGTGAAGAATGTTTGGCTATAGCTATTATTATTCCTAACACAGCCTGTGTTCTAGTCATCAATATCAGCTATGCCATGCCTTTTTGAGTATGAGTACAACAACAACAACAACAACAACAACAACAACAACAACAACAACAACATGATAATAATAATAATTGAGATGATGATGATGATGATGATGATGAAAGAAAAAAATGTTTTCTAAGGTTATATACTCTTCTGACTTGCTGGATTTAGAATTCAATGCTCATCTAACCAGTGCTCTGATAATAGCTATTACCACTGAATATTGAATCTACTCTAGGTTGCCCCAGGGCATGCCCATAAAATAATGCTACATTAAGCAAGACTGCTGGCTATTATAACTTGTGTTAGTCCCACTATTATCCCATGACAGAATTATCAACTACACAGTTGTCCTTGTGAGCAATACAGGGGAGAGGGTGGACCAGAGAACTGTCAGGTCTGACAGTTGTACTGATGGTCTGTGTTCCACCTCATTCTCCCCCTCCTCCTCAGACCAGACCTATCATGTCAGTGTCAGTGTTACCAATGTCTTTGGAGAGTCAAATAGCACATCATCTGTGACATTTAGTAAGATCTCATATAATAATTATTATTGTTCATGAAGAACATCAACACATTATTATAATTTTTGTAGATGGCTCATCTGCCTTCAGCCATTCATTTACCTATGATAACTGTATGATCACTCTCCTTTGCTCCTATTTCTTAAGTGAGGGGGAGTGTTTCGTTCAGTATGGCCAGGACCCTTCCTTCCAGCACCTTAACCCCCCTATCCAGGGCCCCCTCAACTCTCCTTTCACCCTCCCCCTAATGGATGAGAACACATTCTATTATTACCTGCTCAGCAACACATTTGGCATTCATTTCACAGGGAACTTCACTACTGGAGAATGTGAGCTAATATATTTTAGTGTTACCATCCTATAATGTATTATAATCATAATAGTTGCTGTTAGGTTAACACAAGTCCTGTTGGTGGTGGGAGTCATACTGTTGAGTATAGCCACTATAGTTGGTATTGTCCTGATTGTAGTGGATGTTAGAACTCATAAAGGTAATTTAGTCAGTTTACATTACACACTTTACTATATCATATATCTTCCAGAATCAAGGTTATTTCTGATTGTGCTAGTGATAGGGTGTATTGTGGTAGTTCTCTCCATAGTGCTGTGGGTAGCAATGGGACTCCAAGTAGGACTACAGAAAAGTAAGACCTGTATAATTATCATGAAAATACACTGCACATAGCTACTTCTATTATGTCTATAGATACATGTGACACCAACTGGCAGTCTACTAAAGACAGTCTCATCATTACAACTTTTGTTTTCTCTCTCCTGTCTCTCTTATACAGTATTATAGTTGCTGGAGTAATGTTTGCTATTTGTTTCAAGAAAGGTACGTAAAGTATACATAAATAAGAAGAAGAATTTATTATGTCATATCCTCTAGTTATAATTGTCAGCCCAAAAATAATTTTTATTATCACTACATACATATATACTGTCATTAGTTATACCATTTGAATGGGATTAAAATGGTAATATGTTGGCTATAATGCGGGATTATTGGCCTAACTGACTTTTTATATTGCATTGCCAAATTAAACAACAATGCCATAACTTGTTTGCTATGTAGTCTGATAACATAGCCAGAGCCTCCAACCTGAAGTGAACAAACTTCAGTATAAAAATTGCTTACTTTCCATATTTTTATAGCAAATTCCATAAACTAGCTAGTTTCATGACCTACACTTTTGTTAAGGTAAAAATTAGACTTGTGAATCTATTACAGTAAACAAACACATGCAATAAACAAAGTTATTGTTTTTATCACCTACTTTGAGGAATATAAACTGTTTTAGACAACTCTTTAAGCATCGGATAATGTTTATTGTTAATTCACAGCAGTTAGCTAGCTAGTTCAATCTTGAAATGCTTCGGGTATAAATTGAATCAATTTCCATACTTCTTATTTTAAGTGTGATTTTTGTACAAAATACAATAATAAATCTGTATGGTTAGAGGCAGTGCATAGCTGTTTGACTTTTGTGCATTATTGTATTGTAAATACATAACAATTAATGAATATTATACAGTACTTCCTACATACCTAATAGCAATGCTTTACAGTTGACCCTTTTTAGCTAATAATAATTGTTATACTAAGTTGATTAGCTATTAGATTAGTATTATTATTATTCATTGTGTACTCACTAACCTAACTCATTTATTATTATTAAGGCAAAGTTTCTCAGGAAAATGTTAACCAACAAGAATATTACAATGTCTCTAAGGACATCACATTAGACTCTATAGAAGATCACACATATTACGAGGTCAGTGACACTGACAACAGCAAGGAGGCACAGTCTCTGCATCATAAAGGGATAAAGACAGCAAGGAATGTTGTGTACGGCATTAATGACTCACAGAATCCTAATGAAATTAAAATGAAACCAAATCAAGTGTATGGTGTAAGTGATCTCCACTCTCAGGAGAAAGAAGTAAGGATAGAGGATAAACTGTACGATGTTGCCGAGTCTAACAAACATCAAGTATCATTTTCTCATGATAAGATCAAAATGAAGCCAAATGTGGTATATGGAGTGGGTCAGTCTAGTGCTGGTCCTGAAGCTTCTATAAACTCACAAAAAAGGGCAGATTTGAAGTTAAAGAAAGCTACTCATGGAACAGTTCCACCAGGAAAGGAACACGAAAGGTTATGTGAATGAAAACATGGAAGTAAATGATGAGTCAACATTAGAGTATGATTACATTTAGTTAACCATAATAATAATAATGGCACCTATCATTACAGATACTGTCCTACCTGTCACACACAATTTACACTGAACTTTACCTATTTTTCATCATTTTCTTTCTTGGACACAACTATTAAAGTGACAATAGGTATTAGCTATTATTATCATGGCTATGACGCCTTTTTTTAAACACCCTTATATCTTACATATGTGAGTTAGCTGCATTCAAGTTTTAGTTAAGTTCTAGTCCTTATATGCTATTTCTAAAAAGTGTAGCCATTGATTTCTCACATAACTGTCTGGCTACCAGGGAAGGAGCCCTATTGAATATAGAGCCTCAAAAAATCCACTCTTAAGTGGGACATGTTCAAATTCAAATAGCTAGCTACGTATTTATAATGGTCTCTGAATCTGTTCTGGCTTCCAAAGCTTTTGGAAGTATTACCAGAAATATTCTTTATCGGTATATGTACTATTGTGTTGGGACTGTCATACATAGTTTGGTTATAGTAGATAATTCTCAATTGCCATTCCCTACTATCACTTTTGGGAGCAATTCTAATAGTTGCTATATATTATTTTGGCCTACTATATAATTTGGTTGCCTTAGCATACATACTTACATAGTTATCTACTTTTAATCTTTTTGGATCAAATCTGGCTGTCATATTTTGTCCTAGGGCTAATAACACTGACCACAGATCATCAGATCTCCAGCAGATAGCTAAAGAACAATAATTAAGGTTCATTCTTAGGTGCCATTAGCTATTTTTCTATCTACAATAATTCTTTAATCAAGCTTTTACACTCATTTGTTTGCACACTAACTACTTATGAATAATAGAATAATAGGGAGAGAGGAGGCTTTGTTTTTGAGTAGAAGAACCTGTGCTTATCATCTATAATACTATAAGTTCACCAAGGTTCAGGGTACATAGCTTTGTGATGAGAGAGAAGGTTTGTGTTGTATAATAAATATACTTTCACTTCTTTCTAGGTAGTTGTATTGTAACCTTATCCATCCCTACATTCCCTTCATTTCTGAGAAACACTTTCCCTGCACTTGTGTATACTGAATACTTAGATCTCATTAATACCTAGAGAAATATCTACTGTTTCCTCTCAAGTTAACAATGGGTATTTTGCCCTGGGTAGGGGGGGAGTTAATTATGTGGGCTGAACTACTTTAAAACAAGTTGGGTAATAGAATGATAAAACAGAGCCTAGCTACCTAGGTAGGTTGGGAGCACAATGAGCTGTGGCTACAATACAATTCCCATCTAGTTGTAATTTGGGTGTGACACAACTTGGTAAATGCCCTAGCTATAGCTTTAAAGATTTTTTAGCTACGTATGGTGGCTGATCCAGAAAATTCTTAAAAGGGGTGACTTTTAATTATTATTGTGGTTGCCATGCCCACTTATTTCCGGACTTCCATGGTGTGGTTTCCAGTATTCTATAGACACCCATAGGTTGGACAAACCACTTCATTCTACTAATAATAGTTTTCTTATTGCTGATACCAATGTCTAGTTATGAAAATTAAAAGGGGGGGGGGTGACATGTTACCTTATGCACCCTCCTGGATTAGCCCATTTCGGGTATAGCTACAGCCAACATCACAGGTATAACAGAGTATTCACTGCGATGTTCCCATACCCTCCAAGTGTCCCAGAACCTCTGAAACTGTCCCTGATTTGCCATTATCAATATCTGTCCCACATGAATCTGTAATAAGCTGCTGTTTGTCACAGAAGTGCATTAATGGCTTATATATAATATTATATATTATATTTATTTATTATTTTAATTAATTAATAATTTATTTATTTATTTATTTATTTACAGTAATAGGCTGATAATAATACAGAGAATGAATGTGAAACAATAAGAACCTACACTGATGGTCTACTCATAAGACCTATGAGCACCCATGCCATAAACCAAGGCAAAAACAGGCAAATAGAACCAAGACTTATATAGATGAATGGGTGAAGCCAGCACACCTTGAACACAGACATAAAAGATGATATGAACATGCGTTGTAAGAGTCATAGTTAGTTCCAATTTTTAACCAGAGATATTCAGTTACTCTTCTACGAATCTGACCTGGAGACATATCAAACAATTCCACAGTCTCGGAAATCGATGATAAAAGCCTTTCTCTTATACTTATATAGTTTCATGACCATCCATGTAAAATAAATTTTGTTACCCTTCTCTGAACTTTTAACTTTTTCAAGTTCTTTGATGTCCTTGAGTTAGTGAGTGTATACACAGGGGTGTAGACAACTTTTTAGGACAATGGGGGGGGGGGAGGCTTAACCCCCCCCCCCACCCCACTTTGTGTACACCCCTGATGCATAAAGTACTCTACACTGTCTATGAGAGCAGTCAACCAAAACCCACAACCTGTGCTAATATGTCCGTCATCTAAAAGCCACAGTAAGCTTTAGGAAAAATTAGAGTATGCAACCGTGCTTTGAAATCTCGACCTGCTGACCATCGCCTACTATTAAATAATTGTACATGAAGGCATTAATGAAATTCATAGTAGGTGTGGTCATAATTAAGTGGGGTTTGTTGATTTTTAGGATTTGCCTGCTACGGAGTTTAAGCTGGTTAGCACCTCCCCGTGTTTAAAGATACTAGCCCGTGCTGCAGGTGTGTGTGATCTGGATGAGTTACCTATAATAGTGCCTAGCTAGCTAGCTACACTACAGATATTTGGGTAAGTTCTACGAGGTTGTTTCCTAGTGGTTGGGGACCATAATAATAATAGATGTCCCTGTACTGTGTGGGGAGGGATACACGAGGGTCTTGGGATATAGTAACATTAGTTAAGTACTGAATGAAGAGGATGCAAGTCAAAGCTTTTGTGCTGCATACTTGCTAGGCCTGAGGCTATTATGCCGCATAATAATTTTGGGCATAATGCTGGCATAATAGGGAGACAACGTGTCTAATCACCTCAAGTCAGGGCATGATTCTATATACTAGGTCATGCACAGTTGTACCATTCTATTTTATCTAAGTGTGCTGATACAGATGAAGACTTCTCTGTATTAAAATGTTGGAAGCAAAATGCTCCAGAGCTTCCATAATTATTAGACTGAGGCTGCTCAAAATGTCCTACTAGTTTAGCCATCTTCAGTTGTCTCTGAACATTTTCTTTTCATTTAATGAGCAACAAGACAGTATATACTCTACAAGATTGCTTAGAATCATTCCTTGTGCTGCAGTACAAAAAAGCATTAAACTTGAATTGCACATGCACACACTCACACAATACTAATTTTGTCAAAAAAAATTTTGAGCATAATTTTGAGCATAATAGGTACCTAAATGAGCATAATTTTTGGTGGAATTGCTGAAAAGCATAATGGGTAAGAAAAAAATAGCCTCAGGCCTAATACTTGCTGGTAAATGTACTATGGAAAATAATGGTGACTAGGTGTGATCAGTGCTTAAAATGTTGGCTTATAAATACAGTTGAAAGCCAAGGGCAATGATAAGACACCAAACCCTCTCCTCTTGTAGCACTATTACAAGACAGCCATTTTTTAGAAATTAATTATTATACAGTACTAGCAACCTATAGACAATAGAGCTAAGACTAGTGACCATAGTAGCTTCCCAGTATCTACTACCCATTATGAGAACAGGTAGCTATAGTAAAAAATGGAATAAAGTAGTACTTTAGCCAAGCTCCTCTTCCTTACAATCTCAGATCAGTGAATATCTGACTCAACACAAAATTAAGTAGATAGTAAGAGGAAGGATTAGACAAGGTCTGGATTAGGAGAAAAATTATGAAGTGATTTTGCCTGTTTGGAAATGGTGGTCATAATCACCAAAAGAACTTGATAACAGAACTGACCTATAGACAAAGTGAGCAAGGTTCTACTGTAGAGTTTCTTGTAGAAATGATGTATTTATCTCAGAGGGGCGAGACCAGGGTGGAGACCAAGGTGGACTCCTTGAGACCTGTTTCCTCCTTCCCACCCCACCACTTCCAACCTTTTGAAAGTGTCACAACAGTATAGAGGCAAAGCTCTAGTTTATTATCTAAATCAATCAAATTTCTAATGCTTGAATCAGCAAGTCTTTTTTGCCTTGCTAAGCTAGTTCTAGCTGATGTAGTGCTTATGGAAAGGCAAAGCATTAGCTTGACAATTTAAGGAAAAAGTGGGCGTGTCCCAGAAAACCAACAATCCCATAATCTCATGCCCCCCACCCCCAAATGATAATCTCCTGATTTATATGTAGTAATACTAGTTCTTCCACTTTTTGCAGGTCAATTCCTATCATGGCCCTGTTCATTTGTTTAATAATGATAGTTCTATTAAAAGGTATTTATTGAGTAGTCATTTTTTTAACATACAAAATGTTTGTATGAATGTACTTAATGCCTGCCATGTTTACAGTTCAATGGATGTTCTCATCAATGCTGTAGATCTGGTTTCTTATTTTAGTGTTTACCTGATCCTTCAAATGTAGCTATATTTTAACTATTGGGATATTTCAGAAAAATATGCTATCAGTAAAAATAGGTAGTTAATGTATTAAAACCACAGACTATTGATGGGCATAAAATTTAATTAGTGAATACAACACAACTACGTATAAGCAAATTTTGAAATTAGAAGATGGTATACATTAAGTTGTGGGTATTGCATTTAAGCACGGAAATCAGTGCCCTGAAGAAATTCTAACTGTACTACTGCCAACCTAAAACATGTGCTCAATATGAGAATCTACCCAGCATTAATGGATGCATGACTACTCTGTGTACAGAACAGTAAATATGGGCTAATATACCATGTGCTTGGAGGTGGCTTTACATAAACTCAGTAGCTAGCACTAAGTTCTGGCTAAGTATAGCTTAAGGTACCATGATGTAAATCATGGAGACATGGACAGGATTCAATTCCATTGATATTCAAGTTAACTTCTAGTAGAAGACATGAAAGCTAGACACTTATTTTATGCAGTGAATGTTTGTTTTGAGGGGAATAAAATTAATAGTGAATGGGCCATTAGAGTTTTTCCTCTGGAATTTCAAGAGGGTGGTTACTTGGAGAGATGGAGTTTCCAGCGGAGGGGTTACTTGAAGGGAGTATATACAACTATGTTAACTGGAGTAGGTGTGGGACATATAAAGTAGCTAGTTTGGTGTTAAAGTAGCTAGGATGTTGAAATAGCTAGGTGATTTTGAAGTCTGTGATGTTTGAGTTTACTAGTAAATCAGAACTATGAGTCACTTCTAGTTAGTCCTATATAATCTGTAGAGTGTCTGTTTATACATTTTTGTATGGCCATAATTTCATTGCAAAACTTGTAGTATTATGCTCATGAAAAACTGTAGTTTGAAGTAACCACTTACGTAGAAACTGCTGAAGCACATTTATGTGTTACCTCTGGTTAGTGGGATAGTGGGCAGTCACACATATGCTTAGTTATTTTTGAAAGAGTTAGTGGCTACAGTAACGTATTTTTTCCTCTCCAGCTAATGCACAGTTACTCTCCCTGACCTCTTCTCCTCAACTGAATGGTCCCATCTGTCCTGGACTTATTGAGTTTACTTGTGTGGGTACCGGAGTCCCTTTTCTTCTACAATGGAAATCGAATGACACTGTACGTGGGACATACTCATTCACAGGAAATACTACATCAGTTAGTATCATTCTCGACCCTCCTATACCTGGTGTGGTGGCACAGGTCACAAGTGTGCCTCCAAATGATAATATTTCAATGAACATCACATCTACCTTGAGTGGTGGTGCATCAGCTCTTGATGGGTCATCAGTTCAGTGTACAGCCCTTACATTCACCAGTGAAATTTACATAGTCAATGTCATAGGTATGATTAATATTACATATGATCTCTGTATGGATTTGGGTAGAGAGTTAATTGGAAGATTTCTGCCATAAAATTGTCCATACTCAGTCCAAGTGCATTACCCTTTCTCATTAAAGGCAGTTTCCTTTAAAATAAGTAGTGCCAGACTTATTAGCTACTCATTGTTGAGTGGTTTACTGTGATATGAATACAAATCTGTAGTGTTTCATTTCACTCAGTATTCAACCTTTCATCAGGGTAAGATGGCTATGTAGTGTAATTAATTTCATAAGTTATTTTCAAGGTATTTGTTTGGATAGGGGGGGGGGAGTTTGGGGGGTTGGGGGCAGGATCATTCAGGAATAAGTCTGATTATCAATAATTCATGTAATTAATCTAAATTTTGCTGGACAATTGTAATTTGTTTTTATATTATTATATGCCTTCAATCATTTTTATGCTATAATGACGTTCTCATACCTAATACGTATCTTAAAACTAGTATATTGGACCTCAACTTCCCCAATAACAAGAATCATTCTGTATAATGTTAGTTGATTTGTATTTTTGCCACATCATGAAATAAAAAGTTCAAACTTCATTATTCATAGTAGTCTCTGATAGTGGTGATGCAAGTGACAAACATTTCTGACTGTAAAAATTTAATACTCACAATCCTTTAAGTAGAAGTAAGATGCATAACATGCATGTACATTATGTAGATATTTTACCTCCACCATCCTCCACCTCCTGCTACCTCGTCCTCCCTCCTAGAGGTCCTGGTCCTGGAGTCTTCCTCCAGTGGAACTCCTTCTTCAACTCTCAACATGCCATAGAGATGTATCGTGTGACTGTGACACCTAATCTTTCCACATGTTCAAGAGATGTGGCTCCCAGTGAGGACTACAGTTGTCTTGGACTGGCTCTGGGGACACAATACACCTTCACAGTCAGTGCCATCAACTGTGGGGACCAGGAGGGAATGGAATATAACTTCACTGTACAGCCACAAGGTAAAATTTGAATACAAATACGTAGTTAACTAATTAATTAACTCATTAACATTATTTTCTATGTATGTTTTATTTTTTGTATGGAAAAAACCTTCATCTTTATAATGTATTTACAATCATTTTATTGTAGTTCCACAAAATTTACTGGCTGTTGAAGCTGAGCCATTTTATGACAGCAATTCACGACTAAGTGAAGTGAGAGTGCATTGGAGAAACCAGGTATACACATAATAATATTATATTGGAATTCACATGGTGCTGCACCACATGTTTGTATACTTCAGGATACGTAAGTATCCATAGTTTAAGCCACTAACACAAAGAATTCAGGGCTCAATCGGGCTCCTTCTCCATGTAACATATTCAGATTACATCATTCAGGTTACATCATTGTCAATTGTACTACAAGGGCAGGGCTGGCGTTAGGTTAGATACAGTTAATAGTACTAATTTAATATTAATAGAAGGCCTGTCTCTTATATTATATTGTCATGGGTTGGGTTTAGGGTGTGGCTGCATGGAATGGGGTGTTGTTTTGGTTAAGGCTAACATTTCTCCTTGAAAACCAATTTCCTTACAATGAAATTAACTTTTATGTGTGTATATATATTATGTAGTAGTTACATGATACTACTTAAACTACTGTATAAACATAATGATAAGTTTGTTTACAATTATGGATATTTTTCCAGCCTTTATCTATCTCTGAGAGGTGTGAGTACAACAGAAATATCAACTACACAGTAGTCCTTGTGAGCAGTACAGAGGAGAGTGTGGACCAGAGGATTGTCAACTCTGACAGTTGCATTAAGGATGTGTGTTCCACCTCCTTCTCCCCCTCCTCCTCAGACCAGACCTATCATGTCAGTGTCAGTGCTACCAATGTCTTTGGAGAGTCAAGTAGCACATCATCTATGACATTTAGTAAGTAGAGTTCAAATGGAATCATATAGTGTATGATTTATCTATCTCTAGATGGTTCATCTGCCTTCAGCCATTCATTGACCTTTGATAACTGTATGGCCACTCTTCTTTGCTCCTATCCCTCAAGTGAGGGGCAGTGTTTCATTCAGTATGGCCAGGATCCTTCCTACCAGGACCTTAGCCCCCCTACCCAGGGCCCTCTCAACTCTCCTTTCACCCTCCCCCTATTGGATGAGAACACACTCTATTACTACCTGGTCAACAACACATTTGGCATTCAGTTCACAGGGAACTTCACTACTGGAGAATGTGAGCTAGTATAGTACTATCACTGACATTGGCAAGTGGTATCTTGTGCTCCATTAATATTGGCTTTTATCTATGATGACCATTTCCAAATGCACACAGTTTGCATTATTATGTTAGACTTTATATAGTTGCAGTTAGGTTGACACCTATTAATCAAGGCCTGTTGGTGGTAGGAGTCATACTGTTGAGTATAGCCACTATAGTTGGTATTGTCCTGATTGTAGTGGATGTTAGAACTCATAAAGGTAATTTAGTCAGTTTACATTACACACTTTACTATATCCTATATCTTCCAGGCTCAAGGTTATTTCTGGTTGTGTTAGTTGTGGGATGTGTTGTGGTAGTTCTCTCCATAGTGCTGTGGGTGGCAGTGGGATTCCAAGTAGGACTACAGAAAAGTAAGATCTAAATGTTGTGATAGTACACTGCACATACTTCTAATACATGTCTATAGATACATGTGATACAAACTGGCAGTCTACTAGAGACAGTCTCATCATTACAGCTTTTGTCTTCTCTCTCCTGTCTACCTTAATTATCATAGCTGCTGGAATACTGCTTGCCATTGGATATTTCTATCTCAAGAAAGGTGTGTGAATATAGTCTATATAATATATCATTATATTAATATTATTATGAATAGCACATAGCTAACTTCAATTAGAATGTTAATGTGAAAATTGTTTCTATGAGCCTTTAGTTTTACTATAGCACTGAACTATTACTTGATGGGTGTATTGTTCGGTTCAAAGAGTTATAATGTACACTTTTCAAAGACTTATTGTTGCTTTTTCATGACAATTATTATGACTGTTCTTACTGTTCTTGATTAATACCATACACAGTGAAATTTCCTCATTAATACGGATTACATAATAATCATTATGGATGTTTGTAGATAATGGGACCCTTCCTTAGAAACAGTCTTCATATCCACATAGCTATCATCGCTATAGGATGTATATGTAGCATGTGTACAATGGCTATTGTGAAGTTCTCACAAATTAACAATTCTCTTCATGTCTAATAATAAAGAGCACTAAATATAACAATAACAGTGTGTCTTATCTCATCTCATACAAATTACTCTTTCAAGAATTACTTCACATAATAATTCCAAGTAAACATGATACATGAGCTCATTCATTATAGTAGATTGTTTTTACTGTGTTACTTCTACATTCATTATGCAGGCAATGAACATAAGTATGGCAGAAAGGTTAGTAAAGTGTTGTTAAGTTATGTTTTTTAGAGTTTCCTAATTTCACTAGGAGGGTTGGTGGCATAATCTGTTAACTCCTAGACACATCACATCTACTGGAAGAAATGAAGTGGAGCCTAAAGCATGGGAAATGGCATTAGTAAGTTTATTTGTTTACCAGATAACAATCATTATTATATAGGAAGAGTACAAAGATAATTTGACAGAAGGGAAAGGAGGGAGAATAATAGAGTTAGAAGAGGAAGTTATGGCAACTGAGCGTTTCAGAGAAGTGGGAGAGAAATATCTAGATGCTAAATTAAGAACACAAGAAACTATTCATCAGGAATACACTGCTAAAAAGACTGAGGAGGAGGTAAGTCATTAGATACTGAGTAACTGAATGATGTTATCTCACTCCCACCCATTCACCTCTTTTCCTATAGTGGCTATACTTAAATTTTAAGAATATTATTATAGCAAGTGACAAGTAAATAAATTGACATCAGTGCTAAAACAGTAATAATAATAATATTGTTCTTTTGAGAAAAGCTATGATCTCTCTGTGTGTTTGTAGCTTTCTAGGAGACTAGGACACACTTCTTATTAGTCAGTGTTTTAGTTATGAAAATAAACTGTCAATTTTTTCTCTCTCATTTTGAAGTCAAGGTTAACTGCTATTCCCTCCTAGTCTTTCACACTTTTATAAGAGTATAATCATGAGATATTGTGATGAGGGTTTTACTTAGGGGGGTACCTTATTTAATATAATTCAAGGTACATTAAAAAAATAATTCCAAGTAGGCCTGGCACTTAGCATATGGCTGAATAAATCCACTTCCTCTGGGTATGACACTGAAGTAATAACTGCCTACAAAAAAATGGAGCTCAGCATTATAGCTACCAGTTCTTCCCCTTACTTTCAGCTGTCTTTTAGCAGTACTATGAGGAATGTCTCTGGCAATTTGAACCCTACTGAATATTACAACTGAAGACCAATATGCTGTGGCTGTGATTAACAATGACCAGGTTGTTGGGCATGTACTTTCTGGTATTATTGAAGCAGCTGCAATTATGTTCACTCTGGGTTGTAAGCATTGCCTAAAATACCACTATGCTGCCTGTGACCTTTGACCCTGACCAGTCCTTGACCCCTCAACCTCAGAGTCAGGGCTACCTCTCTGGTCACTACAGGCATAGCTATTATTATGGTTTGTATCCACTGCAGTTTTTTTTTTGTTTTTTTTTTTTTTTCCTTGTTTGGCATTGATTAAAGTTGAAGGAAATAGCTAGGCATTTATCATTGTTCTAGTTATGAGAGTTGTTACTCTCACATATTTATTGGCAATAGGTAGCTACCATTATTAGTGCCATAATAGGGCAGAGCTTTAATTTGATATACTGTCAATAATAATTTTATCAATTCTAGGATGTCGAGAAAAATTATTATGCTCTCATAGTAACTATACTATGATTCATGACACATTCAATAATTTTTCCTTGTGCACAAATTTCACAACAATGATCAATTTGACTTTAGTACAGAAATCTTTATCGCCGCAGTAATGGACAGCAGAAGCTGCAGTGGGTACAAATAATATGCCAGTAGGTGTACTTTTTGCACAGAGGACCTATTCTTGCCCAAAAATACAGAAAATGATATCAATATTGCTCTAATTTCTTTTCTATTGTGGTCAACCAGAAGTAGACAGATATGTTGTGGGAGTGGTTTATTATGTCATAACTTCCCCTATGAATAACTATGTGAGATGATAAGTCAATTTAATTTACAAGAGATAATGAGGGTGCAAAATTCATTTTCAAAATAATATCTAATGAAGAGTTTAATTTAATATCATGTAGCTATAGTGAGGCCTAATAATAAAATGATGTATGTACATATGGTTTTCCTTGGAAACAGTCACTTTGACTATTATTGCTATTGTACAAGCTTGATAGAGAATTGATGTCCTCATACTATCTTGTATACATTGCTATTGTTAAATACAGCATTTCTCGAAAAAAAGTCAATAGTTAGCATCCTATAATATGATCCCATGTAAATCACTCTCTCAAGAACTACTTCACACATAATTTAAAGCAGTAATGAATTATTCATTGATAATGCTTTCATACTGTGTGCTAGAGAAGGACTGCACATACCCATATTAGGTGTAGTGGTTTTGGCCAAAAATACAACCACCATTATACAAGTTCCTGCATCCACTTCTACAGTAAAATAAACCCTTTCGATAGTGGGATTCCTTTTATTATTTAGCTTATGTAAAAAGTCTATTTTCTATCATTATACAGACTATGAACATAAGAATGGCAGAAAGGTTAGTAAAATAATGTCCTTTTGTTTAAGAGAGTTGGTGGCATAATCTGTTAACTCCTCTCCTATCACATCACATCAACTGGAAGAAACGAAGTGGAGCCTAAAGCATGGGAAATAGCATTAGTAAGTTTATTTGTTGAAATCTGTTTACCTGATAACTGAACAATAATAACTATAGAAAGAACACAAAGATAAGTTGACAGAAGGGAAAGGAGGGAGAATAATAGAGTTAGAAGAGGATGAAGTTTTGGCAACTGATGGTTTCAGAGAAGTGGGAGAGAAATATCTAGATGCTAAATTAAGAGCACAAGAAAATATCTTCCAGGAATACACTGCTAAAAAGGCTGAGAAGGAGGTAAGTCATTAGATACTGAGTAACTGAATGATGTTATCTCACTCCCACCCATTCATCTCATTTCCTATAGTCCAAGGAGGTGTATTCTGTGACCCAGTGTCAGAAAATCCTCTGACAGCTATCAACCACACCAATCCATGCAAGTCTGAACTTGCTGCAGACACTTAACTTATAAGAACACTTTTGCGCATGCTAGATCATGCGTAGTGTTACTTAGCTACGTGACAGTATTATTATTATTCATGATTATTGGTTGCTAGCGAGTTAGCTATTTATTCAGTTTTGAAAAAGTTCTTGTCTTTTAAAAGATTAATATAACTACATGTCATTGTTCTGGGAGGTTGGGCTGGTTCTACCCGAGAGCTCTTACACCCAGCATAGCAACACTCCCCAAGAGAAGGTGAACCCTCAGGACTCCAACTACTACCACCTGAACAGACCTGGTGCCAGCATAGAGGGGGACAGTCGCTATCTCCCCTTCAACCATGATAAGAGGGGCAGTGGAGCTGAAAATAAGAACAAGTTAACTAATGCCCCACAGGTTGGAGGTAGAGCAGGAGGTACTATCCAAAAGAGAGAAGTTCAAGGAGAAGAGGAACATTGCTGTTTTCAATTGATTTACATGTTTTTCACACTCACTTGTCACCGAGAAATTGATTGTTTAAGAGTGGTCAGTGACATCTCCATACATACTTCCTTATGGATGTATGCTGGAGCTATAGCACCTTCTGGGGATCTATATAAGATGAAGGGAAATCAATTTGGCAGCTACTTGAAATAAAATACTTTAAAGTAAAACTAATGATTAGCTTGAGCTAATGCAAATCATGTCACTAGACTCCTCAAGCCCTCCTCCCCTTATTGCTAGCCCAACAAGAAGTTTCAACAAGAATTTGAGGCTAGGCTAGTTAGCTTGCCCTCCACTTACTCATCCTCTAAGTCACCACTACTCTGTGCTACCACTCACCATCTGTACTCACTTTGACCTCTCCCTCCTACCTGGAGGGGAGAGGTCAATGAAACACTAAATCACTGCACAACTAGAGGATTAGTTAATGTGGGAGCACACACTGTGCATATCTTCATGAGCTAAGCATTATAGGAAATATATAGAGGTAAATGTGACTGTAGGGAATCAAACTCACTACTTTGGCTTTTGAGGTTAAGGATTTAACCACTTGGACACTGTGCCTGATAAGTTACAGTTCTTTTAATACATAGCCAAGTATTCAGCTCACTAAACTTTGGATTATCCAGAGGTACCATCAAAACTGCTAGGGAAGCATCTGAAAATATGTGCTCTCAAAAATAAAGTATTCAATTATCATGTATAAATTAATTCTAGAAGTATATAAATCATAACAACAAAGTGCATGGAAACTGTTAGTCCTTTAATGAACATGATTTGACAACTGAAATGAAATTTAGTGTCCTAAAAGTTTTCATATTATATCTATACCCTAGACCTCATGCTAACAACAAAAGACATAATTTTCTTACCTGTAGCTTAATAATTAATTTTTTAAAAGACACTATGAAGCAATCATTGTCCAGTTTACAACCTAGTAGCCAGTTATGTGATTGTTCAACTATTGTTGACACTGTATAATTGGTCAGTTTGACTATCCCTTTAATTTTGCTATAATATAATAATAATGGTATCTGCCAAGTTAATAATTTTGTTATCATGATATTACCACATGGGACCTGAGCATCAGTGAAAATGAAATAGTCTGTAGCTAAGATAGCTAATTATTTTATTAGCTATCAGTGATATTAAACTGCCTTAGAAATAGCCAAATCTATGCTAGCAGGAAGCACATGAATTAGCTACATCTGTACTGTAATAAGTTTTTATATTTCCTTTTATAATTATAGCTACAGAAACCCACTTCCATTGAGATGCAGACACTATGTTAAATGATTATTTTGCACATAGCTAGTATTAGTGTGTACATGAATACAGTACCTACTTTTGTTTTTTTGTGATACTTTTACAGCTACAAGAAAACAATACCTCTTATTCTTGCTATAGCTAATTAATGTTGCTAGCTATAACTGTGTAGCTATTATTATTATAATGATATTAATAAATATTGGTAAAGGGTCTATAATATGGTAAAAGGTATGGTAAAAGATCAATAATAAATAATAATGGTAAAAATCATCAGCAAAAGTTCTACAACACTGAGCCACAGGTTTGGACAAGGACTATTAAAAACGAGTAAAGTCTCACCAACTTGTGGGTGCAGTCTTAACTATAAGAAAGCTTAGCCCTGATTATTATTTTCATCATCATACCACAAACACTGTCAACTGTAAAATAGGTGAGGCCAACATTAGCTGTGGGCGTGGTCAACCAATTAGGTGTTGGCCCGCCGTGGATAGTTTTATAATGATAGCCTAATTAACATTAGCTAGTCATTCTATATAAGGTTGTCATTATCTGGTTCTAATCGTTCGTTGGATTCGCCTAGCTAGACGGGAGAAGAAGGAACTACAGATAAAATTCAAGTCCTACTAGCTATATCGTACAATAAACTAAAGAGTCTTTGAAGACAATAGCTATTGCAAGTGAGTTACTAGAGGTAACTAATTAAGTAAGCGATTGATACATAGCCAAACTATTCGGACGCAAGTTTAGAAGGATAGCTACGTAACTATTAGCATACTAGTCCTCTCTATTATCTATGCTATTAGCTATTGTGCCATCTTCCAAACTGCTGCAAGACATAGCTGCAGCAGATAAAAGAACATCACTGACCAAAAAAATGTACTTTTGGATGAATCTTAGACTTAGTGCAACAATGCTATAGCTAGATGAAATCATCCTAGCTATAGCTAGCTATAGTTTTTTGTTTTATAATAATTAATACATCAGGGTAACTTTGCTTTATGCACTATCAAGAGATATCAAGATCAGGGATTGAATGACATTACTGCTGTAGTAGATCTTCTCAGAGAGCATCAAATTTCATGTAACCCAACTTCTGGTTTGTGTGTGTGTGTGTGTGTGTGTGTGTGTGTGTGTTATTATAATATGTGATAGGATATGGGAAAAGGGGGCTTGTCACGCAAAAAAAATAATTTTTGAGCTATTGGTACAGTGGAAAAGAGCGTGTCTCCAGCTCTGTAATGAGCCTTAAATTATTACTTACAGAGGTACAGAACCAGAGATATAGGCCTCGGAAGTTGACAGAAGCATAATGAACAATTACAAGGAAACAGCATTTCAAGTCTTGATGCCTGCTAAAAATTAATTTTTCCGACTTCATCGCGTCAAGCCCCTAGGCTGAACGAACTGTGGGCACATAATAATTAGCTACGTATGTAGCATTTTTGTCATCAATGTCCATTTTTATTTAAAAAAATTTTTTGGCATAAAACATAACTATAATCTTTTATCTAACCTCTGGCAAAGTTTGAAGCTCAGGGGCTCAGTAGAAGAAGAACTATAAGCCTCAGAAGTGAGGGGGATCAGGCTAGCTGCAGGCTTAGTCCACAGACAGTTGCTATGCATGCTTTTGGCCTGCGTACTAGTGGCAGTAAATGCCAGCTGAAGATCTTCACCAAACTTGTAGTCTCTTTTCCTTTCTTGTCCTTGAGCAGGTCAGAAGCAGAGAAGTTTGCTATCTCCTTCAACTAGGGGCAGAGAGAAGGGCGAGACTGGTTAGTTTTTAATGAACAATAATTACCTCGTTATGGGCAGCATTCGGAGCTGTAGCTCAACAACAGTACTAGTAGCAGCCTTGAAACTTGGAGTATGCTATCTTCAGGCCTCTAAGAGCCAGAAGGTAAGATAAAAAAATTTTTTTTGATACCCCCCCACCACATTTTCCTATGCATTTTTCCTGTACACCAGTCACATTTTTGGGATAAATTCAATAAACCAAAAATTAATGAGAACAATAATAGTAGCATAAGTCATCAATCCTGACCACTAGCTACCTATTGTCTACCATCAAATAGTTAGAGCAGAATGTATAAATGCATGGGTATATAATAATTATTGTACAGTGGAACCTCCAAATAAAGACCACATTGGGGAGGATGAGTTTGGTCCTTGTTGAGAGGTTGGTCTCTTCTCAGAGGTTCTTTCTTATACTCATGAAAATATAATTTTGAATGTTAGCTAGTTTACACAAAATCATACAGGGTTGTTTGGTGTAATAAAGCCATTTGTAAATTTATAAACTGTCCACAACAGTAGTAACGATTCTTGTGTGCGCCCTCTATTATTTAGAAAAAGCTGCACTTCTTCCAATGATGATATAGCTTCCTCAACTTTTAAGTTAGCTTCAAGTGGGCCTGATTCATCACTATCATCATCTTCTGTAGCTTCACCTTCCTGGGAATCTTGGCCAAGACAGTTAAAAAACTTCCTCCCAACCATCACTGCTAGTGTCCATGCATACTGGTACACCATCTTCACCATTCACATATTCTTCTACTGGACTACTGTCATGACCACTCATTGAGCCCCTGAAGTGCCATCACCTCATCAGCACCTGAGAAAGGGTCTTTGTCAAGATCACATGAAATAACATCCAAAGAAGAATCCAATATACCAGCCTTTCAAAAACATTTGCTGATGGTCTCTTCTTTGAACTGAAAGCCAAGCCTTTGCAACTCTATGCAACAAGAACATTCACTGACTTAACTACATCTGTGGCAGTACTACAGTCATCAATCTTGGCTAGGAAGGAATAACTTCCTATAGTGAACTTTGAAATTCTGAATTATCCTAAGATCTAGAGGCTGAAGTTTTGATGTAGTATTTGCTGGTAAAAGCAAAGTTTATATTACTGAACGTGGATTTCAAATCCTCTAGGTGGCAACCTGCATTATCCATAAACAATAATATTGATGAACAAGCCGACAATTAATTTTGTGAGTATAATACATAGATTTCATATTTTCCCCATTCATCCAGGCTTTTTTATGACTATACATGTATATAGTACTGAGCTGAACAGGTAGAACAGATTTGTTGGACCTTTTTAGACATCGAGGGTTGTCAGACTTACTGATTTCTCTTTCTTACCAGATACACTGACAAAAAAGCCATGATCAGGCAAAGCTCTCCAAAATACACCTGTTCCATCCATGTTCCATATGTCATTTTTAGCATAACCTTTAACAATCTCTGGAAGCCTTTCCTTCCAGGAATCAACTGGTCATCACCTGGTCATCACCTGATTCACCATTAATCTTCAACTGCTTGATGTTATATTTTAGTTTCCACTTTTCTAACCAGACATTTGACCCTTAAAATTATTTTCCAAGTTGTTCAGTAATTTGCTTGGCCTTTTCTACCAGTTGTGGGCCCATAAAGAAGATATTCTTTGAAATGGCAAGAACATACCAATCATACAAGGCTTCATTAACTTTGGCATATTCTGACCTACGAGGAGCTTTGCTTGTGTGTACTCTCTTTCCTGATGAATTAGATTCATACAAAGATAGAATGGACTCCTTTATCCTTACTTGAAATGACCACTCGACCTGTACCCAGTGCAGTGCAGTGACTGTAGCTATAGCTATACCTGAATCAGTGATGGCAACTCCAGGTAGTCAGTTCCACTAGCCAGTTGGAGGTGTTTGAGATTCAATAATATGTGAGGGGTTATCATGCTTACACATGGACATTTGTACTCCAGTATTATAGCTAGTTGGGGAAGTGCTGCTGGTGAAAAGAGAGGCAAACAACTCTCATGATGTCAATGCTGTGGCAGTATACAGAGAAGATGTTATTGTAGGCCACATTCCTGGCTCCAAGATTATCTGCCTTCTTGAGGAGAGATGTGAACAAAGTGTTTGCAGAAGTTGAAGGAGCCAAAGTGAACAGGGGAGCAGGCTATGGTCTTGAGGTGCCATGTACCTACCGGTTATATGGACCTAAGGTCTACATTTACAGAATGAAGGAACTAATTGACTCTCTGCTTGCTGCTGGACTTACTTAGCGGTTTATTAATCCAATAAGCTAGCTGTCTCATAAAAATATTAATATTATTATGAGTGGGTGTGGTTTCTGGTCGGTCTTGGAGGTGCAGCTTCAGTTCATAGGGACCTTGGCTGCTGGTCGCTGGTCGGAGTTAGGTGGTTGCTACTCGGAGGTTAGAAATGTACTAGTTCAATGGAAGAATCAATGGGGGGGGGGGGGGGGGCAATTGATTTGGTCTCTGTATGGAGGTTGGTCGCTCCTCGGAGGGGTCGCTAATAGAGGTTTTACTGTATTACCTTTTCATATTACAGTATTTAGTTTAAATCTGGGCCATTTGTGACTACCAAAATTAATGCCAAGTGTAGTTAGTGCAAGCATTATGTTGCCAGAATCTGAACACCATGTCTTCTTCACCTGGTTATTATCAGATTGACCATTTATTGGAGAATTTAAGTAGTTTTCACTACTTCATAATAGTGAATGCCTTAGATACAGGATAGCTACAATGTCTAATGCAATCAAGTGTAAGCCAGAAAGTGAACTAACTCAAGATATGCATTGCGAGTGACAGAATGCTTTTTGTGATAGGTCTACAGTTTAAAGACAACGCTTATGTCACTGCACAGGCAAGATATTGCCTTCTATACACAACATAATAATTTCATTACTATGAATTTTACTTTGATCACTTGTCTATCATAGGGTTCTTCCGGATGATAAAATAAAATTAATATGATGTGGTGAAATGAACAGAACTGTGTGCCAATGACACCATATTATATAAGAGAAGGGCAATGAAATTATGTCATTCTGGCTGTTCAATCAAATTATAATGAAACTCATGAACTTTATATGACCCTCAGAGATCATTCTTTAGGTTGTTTCTTTGATATATCTTTTTTGTATCAACAATACTAATCGGTATATAAACTTATGACTAAGCTATAGCTACGTACGTATATAGTAGCTAAGGATTTATATAACCACCAGTTAATGCAGAGTTACTATATTATATCTCTTACCTATTCTCCTCAACTGATCTATCCTGGACCTATTGAGTTTACTTGTTGGTACCTTTTATTCTTCAATAGATATTGAATGACACTATATTATACGTATGGGAGACATCTTTTCAAAGGAAATACTAGTCCCTCTCAACCCTCCTATATACCTCCGGTGTGATGGCACAGGTTGCAAGTGTGTCTAATAATGTTTCAATAAACTTCACATCCACCTTGAGTGGTGGTACATCAATTCTTGAAGGATCATTAGTTCAATGTGCATACCAGTGATACTCTAGTAAAGAATATGTCCCACGTACAGCGTCATTCAATTTCCACTGGAAAGCCAAAGAGACTTGAGTAACAACACAAGTGAACTCAATAGATCCAGGACAGATGGGACCATTCAGTTGAGAAGAAGAGGTCAGAGATGGTAGCTGTCCATCAACTTGGGGGGGGGGGGGGGGGGGGTATAGGTAATTAGCTATAGGTTAATATAATAGCTGATTATTAGCAAATTCTGAACAGTTTTAGGGTAGCTAGTTACTGCTCAAAAGCATAATAGGTAAAATTTGGAGCACATTTCCCTCAAGCCTGACAGCACAAAATTGCTAGTAAGTTACCATGTGGAACAGAATTCCAGAGTTATTTCTAGCTAATCTCTGCAATAGTCCAGCCAAAATACCATAATATGTATCACTTCAATTGATTCACAGTAAAATTGGATACTAAATCTCCCTGATCCCCTTTGATGAGTAGGATGTCTGGAAGATAAGGTTCCTGTGTCTCAATAAACATTGAAAGCAATAAATCTATGAAGCCTAACTCCATGCAGTTGGTCTTCAAAGAGGTAGTTCTGCAGACATACGTAATTATAGCTAGCTAGCTATGGCTGTTTTTTTTTGCTAGGCCTACATTTTGGGATAGATATATACAGGTAAAGCAAAATGGCCACTCTTAGCTATATGTGAGTACTCTTCACAGGGATAGATCTAGGGGGGTTACAACACCTTTTTTCCCCTTCTTCTCTGCCCAGCTAGCACTTAACACTCCCACTTTATGACTCAGTGTTCTACAAACCCCCCACCATGTTCCATCCTAGGTGTAGTGGCTTTGGCCAAAGATACAACCACCCTTTTACAAATTCCTGGATCCACCTTTAGCAGCTGCTTGTGTATCTAAGGTCAGACTGGCTTGCATAACTCCATCTTCCTACCAGATTCTAATTTTCTTGTGTCAAATTGCTTATTCCTTCAATAAACAGTGGACATACTCAATCAAGAAGAGGTGCTGTCTCATACATTTCAGGTAGCTAGTGCAGGATACTAATAAGATGGGCTGGCTCTTTTCTACAAAAGGATGGGGTAAAGGGTGGTCCAGGGTTATATACACCACTAACTTACTAACTTCGGTACTGTGCTACTAGCTTAAAATATTATTATGTTGATATAATATTGGTCAGGCTAGAGTATAACTTGATTGGGTTAGCTAGGTAATACTCTAAACTGTAAAAAACAATGTATGTATTTAACACCGAATAAAGTGTGCTAAATTTGTCCCCCCTTGAACACCACATCAAGTGTGTTTGCACACTAACATTCTAGTGTTATACACACCCACCAAAATGTGTTATACACACCAACTTAAAGTGTGTTTTACACATCCAATAAAGTGTGTTTAGAACACCAGCTAAAAAATGACACCCTGAACTCCAAAGCAGTGTACTTTACTTCCAATACCTTAAACACAATACATAATAATCATTCAATTAAGAAGTTCACCACAAAAGTTAAGAGGAACAAAGTGAACAGTTGCACTTCAAAACTGCTGCTACTAACACATAGGTGCCAACTTTTTGAGATTGATGATAGGGACATATTTGTGTTTTGCATGACCACGCCCAATTTAGCGGCCACACCCACTAATTAACGAAGTTTAATGATCATAACAGCTAGAGATGTGGCTTTCTTGGAGGCTTTTAGTAAGTCTTCAGAAAGTTCAGAAGTCCAAAAACAATCACTACTGTTCGTTTTAACTTACATGAGACTTAAACTAGGACATTGATCTGTATGTCGTTATAAAAATTTTTAATAGCTAGATCACATGTTTGCTGAGTTACATTAATAGCAGCATTGAGTTAGCTGCTGTAGCTAGCTTGTGACCGACACCATTGTCGGGACAAGTAATAGAAGAAGTTATCTATCGGGCGGGACTGGGATAGGATCCTCCAAATCGTGAATGTCCCGCTCATATCGGGACAGTTGGCACCTATGTTAACAGCTTGCTCCACCATCTTGTGGCTCTAAATCTTAGTCCATGCATCACGAACAGTAGATCGAAGGTTTTCTGTTCCACATTATTCTTTCCACTTCAACATAATATCTAAAAAGCACACTAAGTTAATATACAGGTCTATATGCCTATAATACATACCTGACTAGGAAAAGAATAGTACTTATCCAGGGTATAACCTTTACATGGTACGTATTATCCAAAATATCCTGTCTGTCTCCCCATAGCAAATGAAGTTTTGATCAAAACAGCAGATTCTTTGATTGTACTATTGCAACCTGCAAACAATACAAAAGAAAATATCACCACCAGACAACAAAGATGAAGTCACAAAATTTGTGAAACAGAGTTATTTAACATATTATCACAATGCTAATATTTATACTTACAGCTGGAGATCCTAAATGGATCCTTAGTGATCACCTCCATAGCCACACAGGTAAATTAAATTCTTCCTTAGCTTAAAAATGAAATAGCCATTGAATGAAAAACTAAATCACATACCATATAATATACCTTTTTGAAGGAAAACATAGCAGATGCTATGGCTGAAAGAAAATGTTTTCTAACTCCAGCTGTCATGTTTATCTGAAGACTTTTCCTGTTAATAAGCTTCTTTAAGCTAAGAACATTAATAGTTTAAAAAAAAAAACTTACCTCACCTTCTGAAGTGGATCATTAATAGGCTGTACAATTATTTTCAACTTCTATCAATGTAGTCCATGCATCCCAACTCAGCATCATATTTTCTGGAAGACTATATCAAGCTAACATTCTTGAAAAGTTAATGTATTCTTTTAGAAGAATCTGCACTTCCAAAGTTGTAGTTAACTAAGATTTGTTTCTTGCCATCAGGATAATGATGTTTATTTTAAATAGAGCCCACCGCTCTAACGTGCTTTATTTAGAGGGCCACTAGTGTGCTTTATTGAGAAAATAATATTACTGGCTGGCTCTGTGGAGAAGCTCAACTTGCTAGCATTGCGTTAGATAACTACCTAGTATTCTATGGAATGTGAAGAGTATACTTACTCCATGTGCTACAATTTTACCACTGCTAACATGCTAATGTACAAGCCAGGATTCTACAAGTTTCTTGCTGCCATTATTGATGAAATTTTTTGTGTTACAAAATTATAAAACTGGGTGTTTTTAGTCACTATCATGCCATTTTAAAGGATTCTGTTTGCAAACATACAGACTTAGTGGACTATCACCCATTGTACTTTCAAACATTAAATAGGTTATTCCTGTAAAATAACTTATAAAAAAACAGATTTACAAGGTGAACAATTATGGCAATCCTGTACACTTCAATTGATTTTGCACTGTATGTATTTCTTAAACCCACACTTAATTGATAGTGTTTGTAGCACACTTTATTGCCTTGGTGTATCAATGTAGCACTTTTAAGGTGTAAGGCACACTGAATTTTAAATGCACACTATAATTAGTGTTTGTAGCACACTTTGTTGGCTAGGTGTGACAACACACCACTAGTGTGATGTTTATTTAGTGTGCAATACACATTACAGTGTATTAGTAGGTATTAGTGAGTAATCTACTATTTTATACCTATGTCAGGTTATGTAATAATAATGTAGTCACATAGGCCAAGCAGTCCAATTTGATAACTAGACCCAAACGTAAGATTAATGTGAATGCTCTGGGCCTATAGTCTATGCTATCAAATTTGGGTCATTTACATTTATAGCCTACTAAAACTGAAGCAGGTATGGTTGAAAATATTCTGTCAAGCCAGCCTTTTTTTTATCAAAGTGCAGCTAAATTATAGATACACAATAATATCATCATGGTTGTATAATTAGCTATTATAGCATTAACTCTTTCATGTCATGGATTTTAGATTCAATATATCAACTCAAGGAGAGAACACTTAGCTATGTAAATGGGGAGTAGACAATGAGGTGGGTGGATGATGTGTAGACAGGCATTGAATAACAAGATAGCACTTATGTGCTGCTGTTAACTTCATCACTCTTGTTAGTCTTCACACCACCACTCTCATAATAGCTAATACTAATGTGAAGCTGATCCTCAAGGAGCAGCTAAGTCATTCCTATTAGGAGTCCATTACAGTGATAGATAGTTTTTCTATAACTAGAATACTCAAGGATCACTCCTTTTCCACAGCATGTTGGGAATATATAGGAGTTTTACTCTAGAGTTAGCTGACAGACCAGGGTAGAAGAATCGAGGGAGCAGGATGTAGAGTGGGTCAAAGAAATTAATTCAGGAATATAAGCACAAAGATTGGTGTGCATCTCTTCCACAGCTCTTACAAAATAGTTAATTTCACTAACTAGTAGCTAATGTTGGGGTGCTTCTACATGTGTAAATTTCCTTACAGTATTCTTATAGTATATTACAGTAATCATATTTATATTCAGTAATCTATTATTGAATATTACAGGTATTATTACATAATGACATAATGTCTAGAATTTACACATAGAATCACCCTAATGTTGTCTATATCTGAGGGTAAATTTTTCAACCCTTCAACAAAAGTGGTTGATTCAAACTATTTCTTTCATGGTCTAGCTAATACAGTGGAGGAGATTTTGATATCAACTGTGCTTCCTATCATGACAATCTATCAAGGATAGCATAGGTTCCAACTGTCTGGGGATTTTTTTAACTTGATCCAGAAGAACTTAGTCTAATTTTGTCCTGAAAGGGGTCCAGACAGTTTTAATAGTGCATTAGCTAGCAGCTGGTTTCTGATTCCAGCCAACCATCATAATACTATAAGAAAGCGATATTCACTTAGCCCTGATTATTAATGTCATAAAAATATGTGTGGGCGTGGTCAACAGTTAGAGGGTTGGGTTACAATGGCTATAATTATAATTATATATTATAATAATATCTTCGATTCTTTGGTTCAGATTCGTACTCACCTACGTAGTTAAATAACAAGACGAGAAACAGACAGGTCACAAGACTGTGATTGGTAGCTAAACTAGCTAAAGAGTGGTGAAGAACTACGACAATAATAATTATTATTCAGTCTTCGCAGGTGAGTTAGCTATATAGTAGCTAGAGTTAAATACAGGCAACTAGCTAGTTAGGGTAGACGATGATTATAATTAGCTATAGCGCAAGTTTAGAACTACTAGATTGTCACGTAAACTGTTGTTGTACTTGGCAAGACTGAGATGCAGCAGATAAAAGAACAACACTGGCCAGAAAAATGTACTTATAGATGATTTCATGTGACTCACTGGTGTGTGTGTGTTTGTTTAGTATTGTGTGTGTGTGTGTGTGTGTGTGTGTGTGTGTGTGTGTGTGTGTGTGTGTGTGTGTGTGTGTGTGTGTGTGTGTGCCCTAGCCCTTCAGTTTAATAGTGAATTGTTCTATTTACTTAACTATAAGAGTATTTGCTTTTATACACCACACTCCTATGACCTGTTTTCACTGCTATAAGTTCCTTTACAAATAGACTTACTATATTTTTTTGGTAAAGTCAGCTAGTTTTCATCACTGAATCAATATGAAAAACAAAAACAATAATATTATAGTATACAACCATTAAAATTATCTAGAAGGTAGGAATCAATAGACACATGTGAAAAGTTGTTCACTTCATTTAAACAAACACATTCACATCCAATCGTTGGACAACTTTCACCTGATTATGAAATGGCACAGGTAAAAGTATCACACTCTTCTTCTAATTCATCTTAATCTTAAAGTTACAATCATACAATCTGAACTAGATCACACCATCATCACAGTCACTAGATCTATCACCTCCATTGTCATTACTGGATCCATCACCTGCCTGAGATGACACCATTCCTACACTCCATGTAAAGGTAAAGGTAATGAACTGCCTTTCTACTGGAGCTGGCCAAACAAGTGTTAGCTATATAACCGTAGACCACATGATTGCTGAGCTCTAATCATCACCATGACCTTATGTACACACATGAAGGATAATTTCTACGCCATCTTCATGTACGTAGCTACCACCATCATTCTCTCTTTTCCTTGAGGTCACACCTTCTTTCCACATAATGGTGGACTTCAACTAGAGCTGACCAAACTTGAACTGTAACTTTCTCTTCAGCAACTCTTGCTCTCATGCTGGGATGAAAATGAGATAAATGGATATCCATCAGAAGCAATAATGGTTGTGCAGAAGGAGCAGGAGAATGATGTTTAATGAGTCATTAAATGGTTCTTGATCAATCCAGCTATTGGTTGACAATCCATAATTGTGGGACTATACATCAATTCGCCAAAGTTATACAGGCACCAGAGCCATTCACAAATGCTAGAACTGTAACATGCTTTTGCTGGTCTGAGATTTTAGAACTCAATAATTTTATGACTTTTGGTGAGAGGGGAGAATGCCTGTTTTGCAGAAATTAAAAATTTGGGAGTGCTTATTACAAATGTCATTTCCAATTAAAGTATTCTCAGAAATTATTTCAGTATCTTTCACTTTGGCCAAAGATAAAATACTCTATTTCATAGTTATACGTATATCTCATTTCTAAACCCAGACAACCATCCATCAGCAACAGCTCCTTCTAATTTCAAATATTATTATAATAGCTAATAATGCTGATGTAATCTCTAAATAGCCCCTTGCATGCTAATAATAAACAGCTGGTGGAGAAGAGAACACTGGGAGCAAGTCTCCTAAACTTCATTTTGGTACTGCCTATATTATAGTGCTACTTCACTGCATATATATAGGTCTTCTGGGTTAGTAAAAAATACTATACCTTTATATGCACTCCACAAAATGAGCAGTAGCTAATGCAATAATTTTTATCAATTGCTTTAATTTCCAAGTCTTGAATCAGCAAGTCTCTTTATTCTGGCTGATGTAGTGCTTATTGAAAGACAAAACATAATCTGACTTGAATGTGGCCACGTTTAGCAATTCCATAATCTCATGTCCTCCTCCTATATACCCTCAAATGAATACATAATAATTAATACTATACACTATTGCAGGTCAATTCCTATCATGGCCCTGTTTATTCCCACTTGTTTTATGATGATAGTTCTATTGAAAGGTATGTATTGAGTAGCCATTCTTTTCCTTAACATGCGTGTTTGTATGATTGTACTTATATATGCCTGCCATGTACACAGTTCAATGGACGTTTTCATGAATGTTATAGATCTGGGGGGGAGGGGGGGAGGGGGAGGGAGGGGGGTTATTTTCACTTGTTTCAGTATTTAATCCTTATTATTATAATTATTTGTGAGGTTATTGAAATACACTATCAGTTAAAATAAGGTAGTTAATGTATATAATACATACCACAGCCTATTAGATAAATGGGCTATTATCATATATACTCATGTGTAAAATTTAATTAGTAAAATCAATGACAAAAGGTATGTGGAAATTAGAAATAATTATTCTTCAAGTTGTCTGTTTATAATGAAACTATTATACAAGAATTTGTATTGTACTGCTGCCAAGCTAAAGCATGTAACTAGTAAATGTTTCACATTGATAGTGCTCTTTCTTTGGTCAGTCTGTAAGTATGTGAGGATGAATAGTAATTCCAAGACCATCCTCCTGGTGAATTTTTAGTTGTAATTGATGTGGCAAATAGAGAGAACAGTTTTAATTTTTTGATGGATAGTTGAAAATTCCACTCCTTGGGCAGCTAGCTAACTATTATTTCTGGATAATCTAGGCATTTATTGATACCCAACATCTACTCTGTGTACAGAACAGTAAAAAATGGCTAATAAAATATCAAGTGCTTGGAGATGGCTCTACAGGAACTCAGTGGTTAGCACTAAGTTCTGGCTGGGTATAGAGGTTATTCAGAAGGTGTGGTAATTAGGCGGTGTTATGTGCGGGTTCCATTTTGAGTGGCAAAAGACAATGGTGGAGATGTTGCGCAGCTACCTACTAACCGACAACCTGGAGAATCCTCTTGAATATGCAGTGCCCACTTTATCTCAGAAGAGAAGAGAAACAATCCTCTGTCTCCAAACTGTACATCCATCTCTATTCATTCACACAACCAGAAGTAGTGCTGTGAGGTTTGAGAGAGATTAGAGAACAAGTCGAGGTTTACAGCTGCTCATTCTCTTTAGAACTAGCTGATTTTGAAAATGGTTCCCTACATGAGCCTAGATCAGGTGTACCATGTAAACACTGATTTGACTAATCAGAAGACATGAAAATGGGAAGCAGCAGAGATCACCTCCTAGACAAGTAGTACCAAAATCTATGGTTCAATTATATTACATGGGATTACCTTCACCTGCTGTTTTTAAACTGGTCATTTCAGGAATCAGTCAGCTAATACTACTAAATAATTATTTCACATTGATGAAGCTAAGATTGAATTTAGTATTTTTGTCTGAATTGGATGGTTTCATTACAGTTGTCTAACAGTGTTCATTGGATAAGATTAGCAATTGGTTCATATGACATGTACAATGTTCCACAATGATGCATCTGTCTTTCTTTATTCCAACCCATGGTCTAAGAGGAGTACTCTGTGAATGATATAAGATGCTGGGCCACCAATAGTGGCATATACACTAGCACGAGTTATCCATCCATCAGAATAGAGGCTGTAGTGTGGAGGATTGAAAGAACAAACACATTATTATAATCACAATAATATTATTATATCACTATCATCAGTTCATTTATGTTATGTTTGCGCATGTGTAGTAGCTAGCTACCTTAGAGATTTATTTAGTTCTCTGTTTTAAATAATAGTATTAATTACTCATTTTACTGCTCTTGATTGTCAGGTGGTTAAGTCCTTCACACAAGGCCTTTGGGCTTTGAGCTAGGAGTCTTGATTAATAACTTCTGGCCACTTCTGCCAGTCAACAGCATGATGACTTCTGTAGCTTACTGGTGGGCTTGATGATTCCCAGAGAAAGTATGAGTCTCCTATCCCTTCTATTAGTTTCAACTTCTCTCGGTACCTCTGCTTAGTCTCCTTAGAAAGTGTTATGAAATACAAACAGGCCATGCCACCCGTGCTTTTTGCCACTCAATATGGCAGGGTGGCAACAGTTGCTATGAATTAGCCTCTGACCCCTCCCAAACTGAATAACCTCTATAGCTAAAAGTTTCATTACATATAAATCATTGGAGGAGTGGAAGACATAGAGAGGGTCCATTCCATTGGTGAGTGTGGAAGTAGCTAGGCGGGTATTGAATTAGTGGGTGTGGAAGTAGCTAGATGTGAGATGTGGAAGTGCATAATATGAGCTACAAGTTTTGCAATGGCATATGACCATACAGGAAAGTACCCAACCCCCAATCTAGACACTCTACATTTGAGGACTGTACAAATTCACTGGTAGACTCAAATATTGCGGATTTTAAAAATGCCTAGATACATGCTAATGAAAAAACTGTATTTTGAAGCAGCCACTTTCATAGAAACTGCTGAAGCACATTTATGTGTTAGTGAGATAGTGAGCAGTCCCATGTATGCTTATTATCTTTGAAAGAGTTAGCAGCTACAATAATTTTTCATTCCTCTCCAGCTAATGCACAGTTACTCTCCCTGACTTCCTCTCCTCAACTGAATGGTCCCATCTGTCCTGGACCTATTGAGTTTACTTGTGTTGGTACTCGAGTCCCTATTATTCTGGAATGGAGATTGAATGACACTATACATGGGAGTTATATATTTAGAGGAGATACTAGACCAGATAATATCTCTCTCAATCCTACTATACCTGGTGTGATGGCACAGGTCACAAGTGTGTCTCAAAATCAGGATATTAATCTGCAATAAACATCACATCCACCTTGAGTGGTGGTACATCAATTCTTGGAGGATCATCAGTTCAATGTGTATTTCCGCCTTTCAACAGTATTACTTACACAGTCAGTGTTAGAGGTAAGACTAGATTGACTAAAACAGCCAAGATACTGAGGCAGGTGTGTGTGTGTATGTGTGTGTGTGCGTGCATGTCGGGTATATCCAAGTCCTATGTAAATTCCAAATCATACCACCTCCACTTGGTGTCTGGGGAGAGGAAGGAAAGGGGAAAATGGGGTAAAAGGGAAGGAGGAATAAAAGAGGAGGAAGTGGAGATGACACTAACATTACTGGTTTACACAGCCTTAGTGATCAGTGATCACTAGCTATTTGTTCATTTGTTTGATGAAAGAATGTGTTTAAGACAATACAGTAGTTTTGTTAGCCCTTAGTGTAATAAATGAGCACAAGAAGCCGAGCTATGGCTAATTCACGATAGATGTAGTGGCCATCTATAGCAGGGATCCCAGAGACTTAATGTCGGTTGTTGGAACATGAGAACATAGGTTGAGTCAGATGGTAGCATTTCTATAGTAGATGTGTCCAGGAGAAGTGGTAGAGGTGTTATTGCATGGGTTCAAGGTACTGAGTAGGAACTGATGCCATTGGTGTTGAAAATTGAATGTATGAGTGATTTCAAATACCCCAGGTGAGGCAAAGGATTGCCAATGCAAGACTTTTGGAGCACTTAAAGAGCCAGTTTTTTAGAACTCAAACTTTTCCTACAGACTAGTGTATGGAACAGTTATTACGTAAATACTTTTGTGTGGGTCTGAGACAAGCTTGACATTACAAGGAAACTAGTTTTCCACAGTCATTACCTCAGAGGGATAATAGTTATTGCATCAGTACAGTAAAGAATGGAGCACATTATCTGTGTTCAAGAGGCCAAGCAATTTGTAGTCTTTGGAGTACCTTAAAGTGGCAAGATGCTTGATCATGTGGCAAGGATGGAGGACCACAGACTCATAAAGAAAATTCTTTTTAGCTGGTTGCCACAATACTGCCCTGCACATGGGACAAAGATGAAATGGCATGACCGTGTGAGGAAGGACATGAAGACATTTCACATTGAAGAAATGACAGAAGTGGATGGAGAGTATGTTGCAGGGCTGGGTTGTAGGCTGCAACCAGGAATAGAGTAGAATATTGGAGGTCCACCAAACTTTTCCAGTGTAGCTAACACCTGTAAGAGAACCTTTAGGTGCCAGCAGAACATTACAAGACACCAATGTGTAACTACTTGTCCTCGAGATCAGGTGATTAGATCACCTCATCATCATGAGAAGATGACAATACAGTCTGCCACTCTATGGCAGAGAAACATCATCCTTTTGGGTAACTTTCTTCCAAGTTCAAGTGTTATTGTGTGTGGGATGGGGGTGGGAGGGGAAGGTTGGTGGTTGGTGAGAGAGTACGTGAGTAGGGTGAAGTGGGATAAAAAATTTAATTGGGAAGCTTAGCTGGCTTATAGATATAGGTGGAATGTTGGCCCTTTCTAAAACTACTGTGTTCACTTAATACTATTTCAAGTATCTTTTCAGGAGTTGGCATTATTGTTGTTTTAGAAATATTTGATCTATATGAACTACTTTAAATTTATGGACTTTTTATTAGTAATCATACTGTATTTAGTTATGTGTGATGACCCTTACCTACAGTATTGAATGACTATACTTCATTATGATTGTAGGAGATCAATGGCTTATTTTGAAAAGTAATAGCACTTAGACCTATTATACCATCCCCTGACATCTATAATAATTTTCACGTAACTCCTTAGTTATAGTTAGCAACCAAATTGGACCTTGCCTTCCTTATTATTTTGCCTTAGTGGCTGATTCATTATTTTTTTGCATAAAGGTATGATATTGTTTTTAATCAACTTAAGCATTTGAAAGAACATGGTTAAGGTTCTATCTACCTCTTTATATTGACCAATACATTTAGAAAAAGTATGTATCATAACATGCACGTACATTCATGTCCCATTTTTAGATATCTCACCACTTCCTTCATCCACTTCCTGCTCCCTTCTCCTCTCTCCTGGAGGTCCTGGTGTTTCCCTCCAGTGGAACTCCTCTTTCAACTCTCAACATGCCGTAGAGATGTATCGTGTGACTGCGACACCTAATCTCTCCACTTGTTCAAGAGATGTAACTCCCAGTGAGGACTACAGTTGTCCTGGACTAGCTCTGGGGACACAGTACACCTTCACAGTCAGTGCCATTAACTGTGGGGACCAGGAGGGAATGGAATATACCTTCACTATACATCCTCAAGGTAAATTTTGATACACATTGCAAATAGTACATAGTTCTATCTATTTTGGTGTTTTTCATTGTGGAAGACCAGACTATGTGACAAATTTTTCAGTTAGATAGCTAGTGTAAATATTATTACTTAGCTAAGTGTTATGTTAGTGGACCTGAGTAAACAATCAAAATAGACCAGTTTGTCTTGTTTGTGTGCTCATGATACCTGTTTTGTGTGTGGAGGCTATAAAAGCTGGACTTTGTCATGTTAGGAGAGAGTTCGGACTGCTATTTTCGGTCATGCACTACACTGTTGATTCATGCCTATTTGTCTCTATTGAAATCTTTGGCTACATAAAATAAATCACTGCATTACCTGGATGAGGGCCTGTGTGGTATTTGATCTCTTACAGTCATGGTTTGTGGTTGTTTTGAGCTTTCCCAGTGATTATAATTATGGTCACATTAATCTGGTCCATTTGAGTTATTTCTACATAGAAAAATTGTACTAGTTCCTATTAGAGCTTCAATAACTAACCCACTAATGTATCTTTGTACAGTGCATATTGTATTTTTTTGTACCAAAGTAAACTTTCATCTATAATAATTATTACTTATTGTAGTTCCACAATATTTACTGACTGTTGAAGCTGAGCCATTTTATGACAGTAGTTCACGACTAAGTGAAGTGAGAGTACATTGGAGAAACCAGGTATACACATAATAATTATAGGGAGTTCACATGGTAGTGCTACACCACATGTTTGTATATTATTATACCTAAAGATAATGTGTCCATAGGCCGCTAGCACAAAGAATTCTATAAGTGTAAAGGGAAAGGAAACAGCCATGGAGCAGGTTTTTAAAAGCCAGCTCTCTCATAAAAATCAAAGGGCTGTCTGACATTGTTAATAAAGTAAGCTGAGTTAGAGAGTCATTTTTACTTTAGCTGGGCACATCACTAAGAGGCAGTGCCAGTCTAAAGATATCACAATAAAAAGAACAGCATGTGACTCTCAGTCTGAGGATGATAATCCTGCTATAGCTAAGTGTATAGCTTCCAACTTCTCCATGTCTGCAGACCGGGACAAGCCACACCCTCTATGAATATCATTATAAAGTTAATGATGAGTAGCTGGAAAAGAGCTTGAGCACTGACATGCAGTGCATCTGGAAAATTAAGCTTGAGCACTGACATGCAGTGCAGCTGGAAAATTAAGCTTGAGCACTAGTGCTTTCCCAATTATGCTCATTTTTTGACCAATTATAATGATGCTGCATTTATTACCAATTATGCTCCTAAAATGTACCATAATAAAAAATATGCACTTTCTTCCAATAATTCTTTAAAGCAATCTATTTTAGCCAAAGGAACTCTTGCCTTCCTGAACTACACCTTTTTTCACTGACAAAGGCTCTCTACAAGCTGAACAGAACAGCTTACTGTTAGAAACTGTTATGAACTCATTAGGAAACTCTTTAATTCGAACTGTAGGTGAAATTTTTGGTTCATTGTGTACAGTTGCCTTACTTTTCTTAGCTGACTTGGCTGGATTCATAGAAATAACCCTCTTTCGGGATAAATTAGAAGTAATAGAAGCTTTAAGTCTGCTAAGTAGAGTAGGTACCACATTGGAATCTTGATTAGATAATTGAGAGGATTCAGCTATGCTCTTAGTTGGAAGCTCTGTAAGTGTCAGCTAGAACATCTGCTGTACTAGGACCTAAAAACCTGAGTACAGTGACTGTAAGGTCGGATTCAGTACCAACAAGCCATCCAGAAGCATCGACAATAATAATTTTAGCTAAAAAACAATGTTGTCCCTGGAATGCTTTCAAATATCTTTACACTAATAAAGCCTTTGCTACAGCCTCTTTGAGCTCATTCCTTGTAAAGATCACTATCTGCCCTCAGGTGTACGTATATGAGGTGCACACAATGATTAAGTGCCCTAACCTTAATACACATTTAAGGCATATATTATTTTCTTTCAAAAACATCCTAGAGAAAGCAACTTTCTTATTTTAGTAGCAGCGTAAGTCCTCAATTATCGACCGCCATCTACCACCACCTCTATTATTGACTACTCAATATACGGAGAAATTAAACAAAATCCCATTTACTCTGTCTCCTCAATTGAGAAGAAGTTGTAGCTGTACTTTGAGTTTAGCCTCATGTGAGTGAAGTATACTTAGAAGAGAAAAGCACCTCTGCTATTTTTCATAGTTTGGTGGCAGAATTTTGTCAAACCTATGCTAAACATCCCTGGGCTCTGTGAACTCTGGAGGTTAACATCAGCTATTGTAAGTAGAACTAGCTAGCTGTTTCTCCACATACTCTATATGATATGGTAACATGAAGAAGCATGCAGCTGAAAGAACTACTGGCTGATTATGTAAGGGGTGAAGCATTCTACTACTGAGAGCACCATAGATGAGAATAATGTGCTGTGTGTATGAGACAGATGAAGGTACAGGCAGAACCTGGCTACAGTGCACCTGTAGGAGGTGGGTTGATAAAAACTGTGTCATTCTGAACTACAGTAATTCACTTAAACTCTGCCTTATTTGTTGAACACATTCATACACAGAATTTTACACAAGAATTTTTAAAATTTATTTTGGTAAAGGGTTTTTCAGGTCATAAAATTCAGTGGTGATATGGCATTATTCATAATTTTGAGTTGTATGTAACTTATGAGGCAAAATCCTCGAGCTGACCGATAATTGATTATTAATAATAGAAATAATTATTATTATATGGGTGGCGGATAAATGATGACGGTGGACGATAATCGAGGAACGACCACTGATCACTTGGGTGGTAGTATCTCCCCTGCGGTAAACCAAAAAAAACAGGAAGGAGGAACTCAATAGTTAGCTTAATAAGCACTATGTGCTAGATATTGGGTGTATCTTCTTAGCTCTGTAAGGTTGGGAGGCTATACTAGCTAATTGGGGCAAACCCTGGCCGATATACGTAATAATGAGGTTTTATAGTTAAGTATATCATAATTAAAAGAATACTTGGACCAAGGTCCTGTAGATAATGGATAATGTACTACAGTTATTATAAACCCCCAATAATTGAGCTTGTAATAGTGTACCCCCTTTTCAAAGATCTATGTACAGGCGAGTGTGTTTATTATTTTTTCAGACATTATCTATCTCTGAGAGGTGTTCCTATGACAGAATTATCAACTACACAGTTGTCCTTGTGAACAGTACAGGGGAGAGGCTAGATCAGAAGATTGTCAGGTCTGATAATTGTACTGATGGTCTGTGTTCCACCTCCTTCTTCCCCTCCTCCTCAGACCAGACCTATCATGTCAGTGTCAGTGCTACCAATGTCTTCGGAGAGTCAAGTAGCACATCATCTGTGACATTTAGTAAGATCTAAGAATAGCAACCAGCTCATACAGTGTATGAAATGTAATTTTTATATTTCTGTAGATGGTTCATCTGCCTTCAACCATTCATTGAGCTTTGATAATTGTATGACCACTCTCATATGTTTCTACCTCTTAAGTGAGGGGCTGTGTTTCATTCAGTATGGCCAGGACCCTTCCTACCAGAACCTCACCCTCCCTATCCAGGGCCCCCTCAACTCTCCTTTCACCCTGCCCCTAATGGATGAGAACACACTCTATTATTACCTTGTCAACAACACATTTGGTATTCAGTTCAGAGGGAACTTCACTACTGGAGAATGTGAGCTAGTATATCTAGTACTATCACTGACATTGAATATTATTACTCTATATAGTTGCTGTTAGGCTAACAGCTACTAACCAACTCCTGTTGTTGGTGGGAGTCATACTGTTGAGTGTAGCCACTATAGTTGGTATTGTCCTGATTGTAGTGGCTATTAGAACTCATAAAGGTAATTTAGTCCATTTACATTACACACTATACGTACTATATCCTATATCTTCCAGGATCAAGGTTAATTCTAATTCTGTTTGTTGTGGCATGTGTTGTGGTAGTTCTCTCCATAGTGCTGTGGGTAGCAGTGGGATTCCAAGTAGGACTACAGAAAAGTGAGACCTGTATAATTATCATGAAAATACACACTTAGCTACTTCAATTTTGTCTATAGATACATGTGACACCAACTGGCAGTCTACTAGAGACAGTCTCATCATTACAGCTTTTGTCTTCTCTCTCCTGTCTCTCTTGTATAGTATAATAATTACTGGAGTAATATTTGCTATTTGTTTCAAGAAAGGTAAGCGTGCATAATAATAGGAGTATGCTTAGAACTTTCTTTTTTTAAAGGAAGAATTTATTACGTCATATGCTATATTATTGTCAACCCAAAAATATTTTTATTATGTCATTAGTTATACCATTTGAATGGGATTAAAATGGTAATATTGTGGCTACAGTGCAGGATTAATGATTACTGGCCTAACTTTTTGTATTGCAATGCCAAATTAAACAACAATACCATAACTTAAGCTAGCTATGTAGTCTGATAACATAGCTGTTTGTGTTTTGTATATTATTGTATTGTAAATACATAACATAATGAATAATAATCATACAGTGCATGTATTTCATAATAGCAATGTTTTACAGTTGATCCTTTAAGTTAATAATAATATGGTTGTAAAAGTTGATTAGCTATTTATCGTTATTCATTGTGTACTCACTAACCTAACTCAATTATTATTATTAAGGCAAAGTTTCTCAGGAAAATGTTAACCAACAAGAATATTACAATGTCTCTAAAGATATTACAGTAGACTCTATAGAAGATCACACATATTACGAGGAGGTCAGTGACACTGACAACAGCAAGGAGGCACAGTCTCTGCATCATAAAGGGATAAAGACAACAAGGAATGTTGTGTACGGCATTAATGACTCACAGAATCCTAATGAAATTAAAATGCAACCAAATCAAGTGTATGGTGTAAGTGATCTCCACTCTCAGGAGAAAGAAGTAAGGATAGAGGATAAAATGTATGATGTTGCCGAGTCTAACAAACATCAAGTATCATTGTCTCATGATAAGATAAAAATGAAGCCAAACATGGTGTATGGAGTGTGTCAGTCTAGTGATGGTCCTGAAGCTTCTATAAACTCACAAACCAAGGCAGATTTGAAGTTAAAGAAAGCTACTCACGGAACAGTTCCACCAGGAAAGGAACACAAGAAAAGTTATGTGAATGAAAACATGGAAGTAAATGATGAGTCAACATTAGAGTATGATTACATTTAGCTAACGATAATAATAATTATGGCACCTATCATTATAGATACTGTCCTACCTGTCACACACAATTTACACTGCCTGTTCTTTATACAAAACTTTTACCTATTTTTCATCATTTTTTTTCTTGGACACAACTGTTAAAGTGACAATAGGTATTATTGTTATGATTATATTGAAACATCCTATTCACTATCCTGTGTGTGTTGGCTGCATTCAAGTTTTATATAGCTATACTATAATAATAATAATTATTATTATGTCATATTGAAAATTCAACTGTTCTCAAATATGTAGCTAGCTATAAATTGAATTGACTTGTGACTATCCTTTTTAGAGTTCTACGTATCTGTAGATTATGACTATGTAATAATTATTATTATAACTATTAAAA
Source organism: Diacarnus erythraeanus (assembly GCA_964016965.1). Taxonomy (NCBI): domain Eukaryota; kingdom Metazoa; phylum Porifera; class Demospongiae; order Poecilosclerida; family Podospongiidae; genus Diacarnus; species Diacarnus erythraeanus. Next base: position 2,170,797 of record OZ024671.1, on the reverse strand, counting down.
ATACATTGTAATATCAATATATTACGTATTTTCAGTTGCCAAACATCAAAGCCAGACATCAGCTACAATATCTCTACTACAGCCCATGCTCATCAGTGTCTCTCTAAGTGCAGTTTTGTCTGGTAGTTATTATAGTTCAACTTCAGCCCACACTTGGAGAAATAATGCAGTCGGTGTGATAGCTAGTACATTCATTTCCTCTTGCAGTTATAGGCACAGAACTTAAGATTTATACGTAGCTACCAACTTGCTTTAATAACTTTGGAGTAGCTAAATGGTAACATCTGCAGTCACTAGTCAGCCCAGGCCAGTATACTAATGTCGTACTTCTGACAATAGCACTGCAAAGTTAATGAGCACAGGAGCAATAGGAAGTTGATGAATGTGCTCGAGTGTAGGGAGATGGATGAAGAACCCTAGCCAACAGTGAAAACCTTTAGTGAAGCACTTAATGCACTGTGATAGTACACTGCACATACTTAAAATTTGTCTATAGATACATGTGACACCAACTGGCAGTCTACTAGAGACAGTCTCATCATTACAACTTTTGTCTTCTCTCTCCTGTCTCTCTTGTATAGCATTATAGTTGCTGGAGTTATCATTTTCTTTCTTGGACACAACTGTTAAAGTGACAATAGGTATTAGCTATGACGCCTTTTTTATTAAACACCCTATTCACTATCTTACGTATGTGTGTTGGCTGCATTCAAGTTTTAGTTAAGTTCTAGTCCTTATGTGCTATTTCTAATGAGTGTAGCCAGTGATTTCTCACATAACTGTCTGGCTACCAGGGAAGGAGTCCTATTGTATAGAGCCTCAAAAAATCCACTCTTTTTAAGTGGGACATGTTCAAATTCAACAGTTCTCAAAATTAATAGCTAGCTATAATGGTCTCTGAATCTGTTCTGGCTTCCAAAGCTCTTGGAAGTACGTATATACCAGAAATATTCTTTATCGGTATATATACTATTGTGTTGGGACTGTTATACCTACCATATATTATTATTTTGGTTGTAGTTACTATAGTTCTCGATTGCCATTCCCTACTATTACTTTTGGGAACAATTCTAATAGCTGCTAGCTATATTATATTTTTGTCCTACTATAATTTTTGGTTGCCTTAGCATACATCTTACATAGTTATCTACTCTTAATCTTTTTGGATCAAATCTGGCTGTCATATTTTGTCCTAAGGCTAATAACACTGACCACAGGTCATCAGATCTCCAGCAGATAGCTAAAGAACAATAATTAAGGTTCATTCTTAGGTGCCATTAGCTATGTTTCATTCTACAATCATTCTTTAATCAAGCTTTTACACGGGCTAACACATTTGTTTGCACACTAACTAATAGAATAATATAATTATAATAGGGAGAGAGGAGGCTTTGTTTTTGAGTAGAAGAACCTGTACTTATCATCTATAATACTGTAAGTTCACCAAGGTTCATCTTGCTAAAGCAGGGTAACTTTGTGATGAGAGAGGTTTGATAAATATACTTTCGCTTCTTTCTATATAGGTAGTTGTATTGTAGCCTCATCCATCCCTACATTGCCTTCATTTCCGAGAAACACTTTCCCTCTCACTTGTTTATATTGCATGCTTAGATCTCATTAATACATAGAGAAATATCTACTGATTCCTCTCTATTCCTCTCAAGTAAACAGTTGGTATTTTGCCCTGGGGAGGGGGGGGGAAGTTAATTTATTATGTGAGCTGGACTACTTTAAAACAAGTTGGGAAAGTAAGAGAAAGATAAAACAGAGCCTAGCTACCAAGGTTGGTGGCGTGATGAGCTGCAGCTATATACAATTCTCCTGACAGTTCCCATCTAGTTGTAATTTGGGTGTGACACAACTTGGTAAATGCCCTAGCTATAGCTTTAAAGATTTTTAGCTATGGTGGCTGATCCAGAAAATTCTTAAAAGGGATGACTTTTAATTATTGTGGTTGCCATGTCCACTTATTTCCGGACTTCTATGGTGTGGTTTCCAGTACTCTATAGACATTCAAGAAGTTGGACAAATTTAAACCACTTTTCTTATTGCTGATACCAATGTCTAATTATGAAAATTAAGAGGGGGGGGGGGGGGGGGGTGACATGTTACCCTATGCACCCTCCTGGATCAGCCCATTGCAGGTATAGCTACAGCCAACATCTCAGGTATAGCTGCATTCACTGCTATGTTCCCATACCCTCCAAGTGTCCCAGAACCTCTGGAACTGTCCCTGATTTGCCATTATCAATATCTGTCCCACACGGATCTTTATAATAGTAAGTTGCTCATTAATAGCTATTATTTATTTATTTATTTATTTATTTATTTATTTATTTATTTATTTATTTATTTATTTATTTATTTATTTATTTATTAAATTTTATTTATTTATTTATTTATGATTTTACAGTGACAGGCTAACAAATGAGTGCAAGATAGAGAATGAATGTGAAACAATAAGACCTACACTGATGGTCTACTCATAAGACCTATGAGCAGCCAAGGTATAAAACAAGGCACAAATACCGTAATTTTCGTTCATTTTCATGTTGTTTTAATTTCGGAAGAGCCTAGGGAGTCCAGCATGCTGAGCTATGGATCTCCAATTATTCAACTTTTTAAATTTTGTAATAAAAGTGACATCCGAAATTAAAACAACAATGAAAATTTCAGTAAATACGGTAGAACCAAAACTTATCTAAAATTAGATGAATGGGTGCACCCATCACACCTTGAACAAGGACATAAAAGATGATATGCACATGCATCGACGGAGTCAAAGTTAGTTGAATTTTAACCAGAGATATTCAGTACTCTTCTATGAATCTTGCCTGGAGACATATCAAGGTCGATGGTTGGCAGACAATTCCACAGCCTCGGAAATCGATTAAAGTAAAAGTGAGCAACTTTACATCTCAGTTGAACAAGCTTGCCATGACTCCCTGATCTAGTATTTGCCACAGAGAAGTAGAGTCTATCAGTAATAAAAAAAAATTTTTAACTGGATTTTTCAACTGTTTCACAAAAAACATAATGTCAGCCAGTTCTAGCCACATCATCAATGGTAAAACCTCAAGCCTGATGAGCCTTTATTGACCATCCATGTGAAATAAATTTTGTTGTCCTTCTCTGAACTTGTTCAAGTGCTTTAGTTAGTGAGTGTATGCATAAGCACTCCCGTGCTAATATGTCTATCATCTAAAAGCCACAGTGAACTTTAGAGTATGCAGTACACTGTACAGTGCTTTGAAATCTCAACCTAACCATCACACATGATTGAATTGTATACATGCAAACACATCAAGGCTACAAAACTCATCGGTCTTTTAATGAAATTCATAGTGGGTGTGGTCATAATTAATTAATTGAAAGATGATTTTAAAAACTTGGAGAGTAGGCGTTCCCAATCGCTTACTGAGGAGTTTGAGCTGGTTAACACCTACCGTGTTTAAAGACACTAGTCCGTGCTCCTGATCTGGATGCTATAATAGTGCCTACAGTTATTGTTTGGTAAGGTGAAGTAATTCTATGAGGTTGACTTTCCTACTTGTGGGAGCCAAATAATGGATGTCTCTGTACTGTGTGGGAAGGGATATATGAGGGTGTAGGGATATATGTATGTACTGAATGAAGATGATGCAAGCCAAAGCTTTGTGCTGCATACTTGCTGGTAAATGTACTGTGGAAAATAATGGTGTAGCACTATTACAAGACAGCCATTTAGTACAGTACTATATAGCAGCCTATAGCTAAGACTATAGTAACCATATAGCATAGTTGCCAACTTTTCCAGATCAAAATCCGGGACAGGAAGCCACACCTTAAGACCACGCCCAATTAGAAGCCCCCCTCCTGCATTTGACCTTTGCACTTAATGTTTATTGTTTTATTATGACGATGAATTCAAGTTAGCATAGTTCTGTTAGCTCAGCTAGCTACTTCCTAGTGCAAATTGGGTAGTTTTTTTTTTTTTTTTTGCACTACTGCAGAAGTCAGTCAGTGGTTATCCTCCTGTACATTTCAAAGTGTTGGAGTACCAATGATTTTGAATAATAGTTTTGATAGTGTCTAGACAATAACCGGGAAAGTCTGTAAACCGGGTGGGAACAGGGAAGTGTTAAAAAAAGCCAGATTTCCCGGCAAAACCGGGAAGGTTGGCAACTCTGTGGAGTACGTACCTGTTTAGGTGGTATGGTAGGATTAGCTAGATTGGTAGCTATAATAATATTAATATGATGGTCTATTATAGTGTTACTGTTTTTAAAGCCTATAGCTAATTTAACCAGCTAGCTACAATAAGACCGAGCATACAGCCATAACTAATGAAATCAGAATTTGAGGTGTTCCTAATTATCATCATCCTTAGTATTAAATAGTAGTTGTCAGATCCCCTAACTAGTTTCTAATGCACTGCAAACCTCACAAATAGGATCAGCTGATAAAGTTCATAGTCCATTACTACTTAAAGGTGGGTGGAACATAGAATATTATTATCTGAGTGCTGTCTTCAAACCAACTCAGCATATGAAGTGATATCTATATTAACAACATCTTGCTCTAGCACTGAGAAATTTAATTTTGACCCCACCACAGCTGGGTTGTGGTATTGACCAGCTCTCTATAAAGTAGCCTCAAGGTACTTGAAGCTAGGGGCCATTATTATAGTGCTGTAGTGCTGTAAAATTTGTTATTACTCCATCCAAATTTTATTGAGCATTGGCACTTTTCCTCACTGTCATAGATAATAGGAATTATGGTGTGCAAGATGTAAGTGTGCCTATATGGAATGGACAAATATTGTTAATGCTATGGGATAAACATGTTGTAGCTACACGCTCTGCTAATAAGATTGTTAGGCAACAAGTAATAAGGTTCTACTATAATTGTGCTTTTATGGCATGAAAATTATTATGAAAATCTTTGAGTGATGCTAGTGTTTGTCACTAGATAAACAGAATGTTTGAGTATCAGAATTAAATTTTGCACTCTATGTAGGAATAACCCATAGTACACATTTTCTGCTGTTTTAATGTTGAGCTATTTTAAGGTCCAATTATGAAGAATCTATCTCCACTGTGGCATTTTTTTCTTTTCCAGGGTTAGCTCGATAAGTGACACTGTATTTTTTTGTTGTTGTTATTTTTTTCTACAAAGAGTGTGTTCTGTCATTAAGCTATACAGTTAACTTATAGGCTAGCTACTGTGCTTTTCAGGTCAGTTGGCTGTGATAAATATGTAGGTGGTCAATTACATAAACTACTTGTGTAAACTATGACAATGCATTACCATAGACTTCTGACAACAACACAGTAACTGATGCTGCTGTGTAAGGTAATACGTAGCTATTCTTGCATAATAGCTTGAGCTAATTATAAGGATATTGTATTGTTAGAGGTAGCTATTGTGAAAGAGTGTAAAACCTGATGATGATCCATAGAAAGGTGTTCTGATCTATCTATAAAGGCCTTTCTGGATCATTATAAATAGCAATGACAAGTATTTTATCAAACATTCTACTAGCTAATTAGCAAAACTGTTCCCAAAGTTACTTCTTTCTCTAATGCGTGTCTTGCCTCTATCTGATCCTCCTTTTTATCAGCACAACCTACTTCTCTCAGTTCATATCACTAAATCAATATTGTAGCTACTTACGATAAGTGATAATTGGGCTAGAGGGACATTATAACAAGTTTGGAAAGTAAATGATGGGATAAGACAAAGGTTTTGGGTGGGGGGAGGGGCACAATAAGATAGCTACAATTCACATCAAGTTATAAGTTGAATATGGGCACCAGTTCCTGAAGATTTTAGATCATGATGCCGGTATTGCTGCATTCATTATGATTTTCCGAATTGCCTGTTGCTGAGTTTGAGCTAGTTAGCACTCCCATGTTTAATAGATACTAGCCATGTTGTGGGGTGTGTGATCTGAATAAAAAGCAGTGCCTATAGTTGGGTAAGGTGAAGTGGTTATAAAGCCAGTTACTTTCCTAGTGGTGGGAACCAGTGGATATTCCTGAACTGTGATACATGAGGGTCTAGGGATCTAGTATCATTAGCATGAACAGTGGCTGATCCAGAAAATTCTTAAGAGGGGTGACTTTCAGTGCTGCCAAAATAATTTTTGTAATATCCAAAGTAGTCAACGAAGTTATCCAAATTTTTCTGTACCAAAGAAATCCAAGCACAATTTTTTAATGAGAACGTGACACTAAGATCAGTGTTTGGTTTGGTTTAAATCATAGCACTTTAGAGGTACATTAAATTGAACACTTAAAAATGCATCCAGTGTAGAAACTCCAAGACTGTTTTTGTGCTAGGGCTTGGGTTAGGTGAAAATCCAAATTATTATTGATCAAATCCAAAGCAAACATTGAAAGGTCCAAAATCCAAACAGTTTGGATAAAATCCAAGACTTTGGCAGCACTAAGAATGTGATAGCTAAGCTAGCAAGCTAATGTACAAAGATTTTAATAATTATACTTCCAAAGATACTGTACAGTATAAAAAAATACAAATACTTATATAAAATCTGAGTTTTCAGCCCTGCTTAATTTTGGGTATGAGAAAGCATGAATTTGTGCATCCACACCTACTTAATTCCTGACTATGGTTTCCAATTGTCAATATTCCAGAAGTTTGTGACAGATTTAAACAACTTTACCCTAGGAAAATAGTTTTGATACCAATGTCTTCCCCATTTGAATATCATTAAATTTAAGGAGGGGGGGGGGGTGACATATCACCCTATTCACCCCCTGGATCAGCCCCTGATGAAGTACTGAATGAAGATAATATAAGTCAAAGCTTTTGTGCTGCATACTGAGAATGGTTCTGGTGAATATTATATGGTAGGTGTGGTCAGTGCTTGAAATGTTAGCTTACAAACAATAATGAAAGCCAAAGGCAATGACAAGACACCAAACCCTTCCCTCTTATACCACTATTACAAGACAGCCTAAAAATTAAGTACGGTACTAGTAACCTACAGACAATAGAGCTAAGACTAGTAACCATAGCTTCCTACCCATTATGAGAAAAAGTAGCTTGCTCTGGTAAGAAATGAAATAAAGTGGTACTTTAATCAAGATCCTCTTCCTTATAATTCCTCAGATCAGTGAATATCTGACTCAACACAATAGTAAGAGGAAGGATTAGGGAAGGTCTGGGTTAGGGGAGTAGGAGAAGAATTATGGAGTGATTGTGCCTATTTGGAAATGGTTATGATCGCAGAAAGTACTTGTTAACAGAACAGAGTTATTCTTGCAGAAATGATGTTTTATTGGGGAAAGTAGAAACCTGTTCCCCCCAATCCACACACACACACAACTTTTTGAAAGTATAAGATGAATATTATGGAATGAATCAAACATCAAACAGACAAAGCTCTTATTGCTTTCATCAAATTTCTAAGGCTTGAATCAAGTTCCGGCTGAGGTAGTGCTTATGGGAAGACAAAGTATAATTGAAATTAGCTTGACAGGTTAAGGGAAAAGTGGAGGGAATGGGTATGGCCAGGAAAACCAACCCTCTGTATATAGCAATCCCATAATCTCATGTCCCCTCACCCCAAATGATTATCTCCTGATTATGTATAATACTATAATAGCTCTTTCACTTTTTGCAGGTCAATTCCTATCATGGCCCTGTTCATTCTCACTTGTTTTATGATGATAGTTGTTCTATTGAAAGGTATGTATTGAGTCATTTTTTCTACTAAAAAAGTAAACATACAACATGTTTGTATTGTTTTCATAAATGCTGTATATCTGGGTTTTATCATTTTTCAGTACGTATTAATTTTGTAGGACCCTTCAAATTATTATTAATATTCAGAAATAAGTGAAAATAAGGTAGTTAATGTATTAAAAACCACAGACCATTGATGGCTATCATACTCCTGTGTAAAATTTATTAGTGAACACAACACTGACAAAAGATTATAGAATAATGGTGTAATCATTCTTCAAGTTGTGGGTGTTTCTCTAGATTGCATTTAGTCAGTAGAAAGAAGCTCTAATAATTATAATTGTACTGCTGCCAACCTAGAGCATGTAACTAAGTGTCTCTCCATTGATGGTGCTCTCTATTTTGTCAGTCTGTAAGTATGTATGTGAGGATGAATAGTATCCCAAGACCATCCTCCTGGTGAATTTTCAGTTGTAATTGATGTGACAAAATTAGAGGGGATAGTTTCAATCTTTTCATGGATAGTTGAAAATTTCATTCCTTAGGCAGCTGAATATAATTCTGAGCAATCTAGACATTTTTAATACATATCAATATTAGTGAGTGCTCTACATAGACTCAGTGGTTAGCACTAAGTTTTGGCTGGTGTAGCTTAAGGTATGATGTAAATTATTGGAGGAGTGGAAGACATGGACAGGGTCCATTCCATTGGTGTTAAATCCTAGTGAAACACATCAAAGCTAGACTCTTATTTTATGCAACATAGCTAGTTGGTAAGAGAATAATTAATAATGAATAGGCCCTTGAGTTGGATTATACCTCAGGGGAAATGTTACTTGGAGGGAGTACGATAATAATAATGATGTTAACTGGATTAGGTGTGGGAAGAGGGGGGGCATATAAAGTAGCTAGGTGGGTATTAAAGTAGTCACTTAAAAGACATCACGTCACATTGTGCACTACCACATTCTGCCATATAAGAAAGTACCCACCCCCAAATCCAGACACCCCACAGATTATTTTGAGGGCTAAGCTAGAGGTGACTCTTTTAGTATAAATTCATTGATAGACTCAAACATCGCAGACTCCAACATCTACTCATAGGTGTAGGAACTGGGAGGGGGGGGGGGGGGCTGGGAGCATGTGCCCCCCCCCCCCAATATTTGTCACTAATACAAATATTATTCCAATGCCCCCACAATCTAACAAAATAGATTGCAGGTTGCTTGAAGGAATCAAGGTCCTATTCAAGCAACCACTTAAAGTTAGCTGATGAATAGGCAGTTTACATAAATCCTTATTGACTCCCTATAGCTACCTAGTATCAATATTTGTGGCCTATGGTGTCTCTCTTGATGCATGTAGCAGCTGCTCAGTATTAGCTAGAGCTAGGTACATATTGCTGAGAAGTTTATAGGTGAAAATAAGCATTTTTGGTTCAAATGTGTGGCTAGTGGGGGTGGTCACTCAAAATTTCGCCGACACACACACAAGTACCCCCCCCCCCCCCCCCAATCAAAATCTCATTCCTACACCTATGCTACTAGCACTCTTCCCTCTTCCTCATGAAAAACTGTAGTTTGAAGCAACCATTTTCATAGAAACTGCTGAAGCACATTTATCTGTTAGTGGGATAGTGAGCAGTCCCACATAATATATTTGAAAGAGTTAGCAGCTACAGTAATTTTTATTGTATTTTTTTCCTCTCCAGCTAATGGACAGTTACTCTCTCTGACCTCTTCTCCTCAACTGAATGGTCCCATCTGTCCTGGACTTATTGAGTTTACTTGTGTGGGTACCGGAGTCCCTTTTCTTCTACAATGGAAATCGAATGACACTGTATGTGGGACATACTCATTCACAGGAAATACTACACCAGTTAGTATCATTCTCGACCCTCCTATACCTGGTGTGGTGGCACAGGTCACAAGTGTGTCTCCAAATGAAGATGGTGTTACAATAAACGTCACATCCACCTTGAGTGGTGATACATCAGCTCTTGATGGGTCATCAGTTCAGTGTACTGCCAATAAATTCACCAGTGAAATTTACGTAGTCAATGTCATAGGTATCATTAATTGAGCTTTGTATGGATTTGAGTAGCGAGTTAATTGGAAGATCTTTGCCATAAAATTGTCCATGCTCAGTCCAAATGTATCCTTTCTCACTAAAGACAGTTTCCTTTAGAATAAGTAGTGGGATTATGGTACACTTTGTCCACAGACCAATAATGTTGAGTGGTTTACTGTAGTGTTAATACAAATCTGTAGTGTTTCATTTCACTCAGTATTCATCAAAGTCAGATGGCTATGTATGTAGTCAGGGTTTCATCTACTGGGGGGTAGAGGGGAATCTTCCCCCCCCCCAAACCCTCTATCTTCCCCCCCAAACCCTCTATCTTCCCCCCCAAACCCTCTATCTTCCCCCCCAAACCCTCTATCTTCCCCCCCAAACCCTCTATCTTCCCCCCCAAACCCTCTATCTTCCCCCCAAAACCTTCTATCTTCCCCCCCAAACCCTCTATCTTCCCCCCCAAACCCTCTATCTTCCCCCCCAAACCCTCTATCTCCCCCCCAAACCCTCTATCTCCCCCCCAAACACACACACACACACACAAAAAAAAATTATATATACACACTGTATTATAATATTATTATTATTATTATTATGTTAAATGAATAGTTTGCGGGTTTTTTGTCCTTTCCAATACTGTAAAATAGAGTCTAAACATTCATAGCTCAACTTCTCGGGTCCCTTAATGCTTATGCACATTGCCTGATTTAGTGTAGCATCTCCCAGCCTGTTTCTTAGTGGGTTTTGATTAGCTTCATATTACTAAAACTTCTTTCCAATTAAAAGTGAGTTTGGCTCACTTCGCTCGCCCATATCATCCCCCACAAACAAAAATTTCTAGATTAAACCCTGGTAGTGTAAAAGTAAGGTATTTGTTTGGATGGGGAGGGGGGGGGGTTGGGGGGTTGGGGGCAGGATCATTCAGAAATATTATTAGATTAACTGGAATTAATTTGATTATCAATAATTCATGTAATTAATCTAAATTTTGACAATTGTAATTTGTTTTTATATTATTATATGCCTTCAATCATTTTTATGCTATAATGACGTTCTCATACCTAATACGTATCTTAAAACTAGTATATTGGACCTCAACTTCCCCAATAACAAGAATCATTCTGTATAATGTTAGTTGATTGTATTTTTGCCACATCATGAAATAAAAAGTTCAAACTTATTATTCATAGTAGTCTCTGATAGTGGTGATGCAAGTGACAAACATTTCTGACTGTAAAAATTTAATACTCACAATCCTTTAAGTAGAAGTAAGATGCATAACATGCATGTACATTATGTAGATATTTTACCTCCACCATCCTCCACCTCCTGCTACCTCCTCCTCCCTCCTAGAGGTCCTGGTTCTGGAGTCTTCCTCCAGTGGAACTCCTTCTTCAACTCTCAACATGCCATAGAGATGTATCGTGTGACTGTGACACCTAATCTTTCCACTTGTTCAAGAGATATGGCTCCCAGTGAGGACTACAGTTGTCTTGGACTGGCTCTGGGGACACAATACACCTTCACAGTCAGTGCCATCAACTGTGGGGACCAGGAGGGAATGGAATATAACTTCACTGTACAGCCACAAGGTAAAATTTGAAGACAAATACTTAGTTAACTAATTAATTAACTCATTAACATTATTTTCTATATTTTTTGTATGGAAAAAAACCTTCATCTTTATAATGTATTTACAATCATTTTATTGTAGTTCCACAAAATTTACTGACTGTTGAAGCTGAGCCATTTTATGACAGCAATTCACGACTAAGTGAAGTGAGAGTGCATTGGAGAAACCAGGTATACACATAATAATTATAGGGAGTTCACATGGTGCTACACCACATGTTTGTATACCTCAGGATAAGTATCCATAGGCATAGTTTGAGCCACTAACACAAAGAATTCAGGGCTCAATTGGGCTCCTTCTCCATGTAACATATTCAGATTACATCATTCAGGTTACATCATTGTCAATTGTACTACAAGGGCAGGGCTGGCGTTAGGTTAGATACAGTTAATAGTACTAATGATGTAATCTGAATCTGTTACATGGAGAAACAGCCGAATTCATGTACCATGGTGATGGTTCACAGCCCACTATTTCTAGACATGAGGCCAGTGAAGAACTTCAGACAATATTCCATATTGACTTTAATCCTAGACCTATTATAAGAGAGCTGGCTTAAACCAGCTCCATGGCTGTTCCCCTTCCCTTTACACTTCTTTTTGCAACAATAATAATCTTATCTTTGATGACACCACCTTCATTAGCAGTGAGAAATGTGGCTTTAATTTTGGACTGGTGTGGCTCACAATTGTTGTTGAGTCATCACATTCTGTGTGGTCAATGTTATCTGCTTGCTAACTTTGCAGTCAGTGTGATGGTCATAGATAGTAGCTATTTAAAGAACAGCCTTTTATGGGAAGACAAATGTGGGAGATCAGATATGGCATTGGAGATGATGCATCTTCTATTGTTAGTTGTTATATGAGTGCATGGCTTGACTTGAGAGTATACTTTATCATACTCAAATTTGGTACATAGCTGATGACATTTGCTTTCCTTTTGCAAATTGTCTTGAATATCTTCCAATCTCTTTTTCTTATTGGGGACAAGTATTTACTATGAAGAGGATCTAGAACCCAGTAAAATGACCAATGGCACTTTGAACCTTTGTATTCAATATTAATAGAAGGCCTATCTCTTATATTATATTGTCATGGGTTGGGTTTAGGGTGTGGCTGCATGGAATGGGGTGTTGTTTTGGTTAAGGCTAACATTTCTCCTTGAAAACCCTACCAATTTCCTTACAATGAAATTAACTTTTATGTGTGTATATATATTATGTAGTAGTTACATGATACTACTTAAAACTACTGTATAAACATAATGATACAAATATTGTTATTTTTCTAGCCTTTATCTATCTCTGAGAGGTGTGAGTATGACAGAAATATCAACTACACAGTTGTCCTTGTGAACAGTACAGGAGAGAGTGTGGACCAGAGGATTGTCAACTCTGACAGTTGCATTAAGGATCTGTGTTCCACCTCCTTCTCCCCCTCCTCCTCAGACCAGACCTATCATGTCAGTGTCAGTGCTACCAATGTCTTTGGAGAGTCAAGTAGCACATCATCTATGACATTTAGTAAGTAGAGTTCAAATGGAATCATATAGTGTATGATTTATCTATCTCTAGATGGTTCATCTGCCTTCAGCCATTCATTGACCTTTGATAACTGTATGGCCACTCTTCTTTGCTCCTATCCCTCAAGTGAGGGGCAGTGTTTCATTCAGTATGGCCAGGATCCTTCCTACCAGGACCTTAGCCCCCCTACCCAGGGCCCTCTCAACTCTCCTTTCACCCTCCCCCTATTGGATGAGAACACACTCTATTACTACCTGGTCAACAACACATTTGGCATTCAGTTCACAGGGAACTTCACTACTGGAGAATGTGAGCTAGTATAGTAGCATCACTGACATTGGCAAGTGGTATCTTATACTCCATTAATATTGGCTTTTATCTATGATGACCATTTCCAAATGCACACAGTTTGCATTATTATGTTAGACTCTATATAGTTGCAGTTAGGTTGACACCTACTAATCAAGGCCTGTTGGTGGTAGGAGTCATACTGTTGAGTATAGCCACTATAGTTGGTATTGTCCATATTGTAGTGGATGTCAGAACTCATAAAGGTAATTTAGTCAGTTTACATTACAAACTTTACTATATCCTATATCTTCCAGGATCAAGGTTATTTCTGATTGTGTTAGTTGTGGGATGTGTTGTGGTAGTTCTCTCCATAGTTCTGTTGGTGGCAGTGGGATTCCAAGTAGGACTACAGAAAAGTAAGATCTAAATGTTGTGATAGTACACTGCACATACTTCTAATACATGTCTATAGATACATGTGATACAAACTGGCAGTCTACTAGAGACAGTCTCATCATTACAGCTCTTGTCTTCTCTCTCCTGTCTACCTTAATTATCATAGCTGCTGGAATACTGCTTGCCATTGGATATTTCTATTTCAAGAAAGGTGTGTGAATATAGTCTATGTAATCATTATATTAATATTATTATGAATAGCACATAGCTAACTTCAATTAGAATGTTAATGTGAAAATTGTTTCTATGAGCCATTAGTTTTACTATAGTACTGAACTACTACTTTATGGGTGTATTGTTCGGTTCAAAGAGTTATAATGTACACTTTTCGAAGACTTAATGTTGCTTTTTCATGACAATTATTATGACTGTTCTTACTGTTCTTGATTAATACCATACACAGTGAAATTTCCTCATTAATACGGATTACATAATAATCATTATGGATGTTTGTAGATAATGGGACTCTACCTTAGAAACAGTCTTCATATCCACATAGCTATCATCGCTATAGGATGTACATGTAGCATGTGTACAATGGCTATTGTGAAGTTCTCACAAATTAACTATTCTCTTCATGTCTAATAATAAAGAGCACTAAAATTAATATAACAATAACAGTGTGTCTTATCTGATCTCATACAAACTACTCTTTCAAGAATTACTTTCAATAATAATTCCAAGTAAACATACATGAACTCATTCATTATAGTAGATTGTTTTTACTGTGAAGCTTTTGTTACTTCTACATTCATTATGCAGGCAATGAACATAAGTATGACAGAAAGGTTAGTAAAGTGTTGTTAAGTTATGTTTTTTAGAGTTTCCTAATTTCACTAGGAGAGTTGGTGGCATAATCTGTTAACTCCTAGACACATCACATCAACTGGAAGAAATGAAGTGGAGCCTGAAGCATGGGAAATAGCATTAGTAAGTTTATTTGTTTACCAGATAACTGAATAATAATCATTATTATATAGGAAGAGCACAAAGATATGTTGACAGAAGGGAAAAGAGAGAGAATAATAGAGTTAGAAGAGGAAGATCTGGCAACTGAGGGTTTCAGAGAAGTGGGAGAGAAATATCTAGATGCTAAATTAAGAACACAAGAAACTATTCATCAGAAATACACTGCTAAAATGGCTGAGGAGGAGGTAAGTCTATAGATATGGAATAACTGAATGATGTTATCTCACTCCCACCCATTCCCTCATTTCCTATAGTCCAAGGAGGTGTATTCTGTGACCCAGCATAACAACACTCCCCAAGTGAAGGTGACTCCTCAGGACTCCAACTACTCCCACCTGAAAAGACCTGCCACTAAGGAAGACAGTCACTATCTTCCCCTCAACCATGATAAGATGGGCAATGTGGCTAGAAATAAGGACAAGTTAACTAGTTCCCCACAGGTTGGAGCTGGAGCAGGAGATAGTATCCAAAAGAGAGGTGTTCCAGGAGGAGAAGAATATGATGTTATCAATAACAAGGTATTGATTCACATGAGTTTTAGATTTGAATTTGATCATGGGAAGCAACAAGTTGTTTTAGAGTGGGCAATACCACCTCCATACTTCCTTATGGATGTATGTTGCTGGAGCTATAGCACCTTCTGGAGGATAACCAGATGATAAACATGCAATCCTCCTGGTGGCTACTTAGAAATATAACAAGTGACAAGTAAACAAATTGACTTCAGTTCATAAACAGTTCTGTAATAATTCTTTACACAGTTTCACTTTTTTAACTGTAAGGGAAGATTTTATAAAAGTGGTAAAAGAAGGGGTATTTGCCCACAACCCCCACCCCCACCTTTATCTTGTCCCTCCTCTTCACCTCCTATAACATTGTGTTAACACTATAGCTGATTGCAGAACAGTTGTCATTATCCAGTATAATTATGTGTGTGCATTATTATGTATTATTATAGCTGGCAAACATTATCATCCAAAAAAATGCACATACTTCAGAGCCGGTGTAACTGTTCTGCAATCTACTATAGCTATTGTAGGTACAAAATGTAATAGTAGACAGATCAATCCTTACTCAAGATAAAACTTAAAAACCTTCTCAGAGGATTTATCCACATACCCCTCTATTTTAATACTAACACATGGTAGCTACTTTCCTTCTTTGTTATAATTTTAATTCAGATATTTTCTAGATGATAGTCTGTGGCGTGGGCTACAGCAGATAATGTACTAGCTATAATACACACATACCAAATATAACTACATGTAGGGTGAAGCTAGAAAATAGCAGTAAAGAGAGAGTTTATGAAGTAACTAATTTCATTGTATAGTAACCTCCAGGCTGGGTAATGGACTTTGTAGTAGTTACTATACACTGGTTGGATATGTGTTCTATACCACAAACACCACATTGTTCACTCTATTATCCACAAAGTTGGTTTTAATCTATACTGATGCTATGTATTATTATTATAATAATGTTGGTTTTAGGGCAGTGTAGAACTGAGTAAAAGGAAATAACTATTACTGACTAATTCTTTGCTAAAGGATGTTACACTCCACTGGCAAGAAGCAGTTTATCTGTAAAGTGCTAAAATGTGCCAGTCAAGAACTAGAATGTATATTTCATTCTATATTATCTCAGCACAATCCAACAACAGAGTCTAACTCTCAATTTGGTGGTTAAAGATTGACCTTTCTATATAAACTCATGGAATTCTTGAAATTTGTAAACAATGGTTGATTATGGTCAGTAGATAATCACATTCATACTAGACAAGGATTTTATTTCTTCTGTTCATAGGCCAGATAATAATATGACGGTATCTATATCACCCAATGTTATCCTAGACTTATTCACAAGGATGAAATCCTTACTGGACTATGTACAACATACTATTTTACATGCAAGGTCACAGTTATGTATTGCAACAGGTGGCAAAGGGGAAAGGTAGTGCAATACCCAAGGCCAGTCTTTACCATCAGAATCAAGGAAAAGTAACAATAAGGCACATCCCAAGTAGTTCTTTTTGTGAAAATGTAAATGCAATGAAGTGGCATAGCTATAGCTATATTTTAACTGGTTATATATAACTAGCTATAAACTACTAATTCAATTATTATGATTTGTAGTTAAAGAACTTCTAGCTAGCTGGAAGAATTACGTGCAGATACCACAGCCTATACTTACCCTTTACTATCTAAATCCTTGTTTGATAGCTAGCTAGTAATATTGTAGTGGCAATACAGCTGTAGTATGTACGTATATGTCACATCTCAGATCTCTGGAAGTGTTAGAAGAATGTCAGGACTAGCACTAGAAAACTAAAAGAGTTAAAGCTTACAACTGTATTGCACTTTTACTAAAAATATGAAGTGCTACAAGTTACTATCACACTGAGCATGTGCAATGATACAACATTAAAAGGATGATGTAATGATGAGGATACAAGTTTATTTGCCTTACAAGCTGGACACATGACAAAAGTTCTAGCAGTGACAATACCTGAAGTAGCTAGCTATGCAGTTTATTAATTCTAGATGCCACTGTAACTTGTGTAAGTATAGGACCAGTATAAGTGAGACTAGCTAGCTGAACAGCTCTTACATCTTTAGAAGTATTACTTATGCTTTAAGTAGTAGCTATGTAGCTAGCAGTATATATTGCACACCTGGATGTTTCTACCAGTCTTATGATGTTCTGTTCTCCATGTGCATACAAAACTGACTTTGATGAAATATTGAACCTAAGCGTAGTGCTATAATATCTTCCAATATCTGTCATATACTCCATACATTCTCATGACTATATAAGGTAAAAAAGGTAGGTAGTTATTATAAAATAGTGATGGTAAGTACACAGATCTACTTCAGTTAAAAGATAATCTTCTTGCGAAAGGTCACCTTTGTTTGTTTGAAGTATATACTAAAGAATAAAATAGGAAAGCAGAGGAAGAAAGAAGAAAATTCAGTGTAGTCCTAAAGAAGTACGAATAGGAGAACTACACCTCTTGAATTCAGAAAGCTTTAGTTGATTAGCTAGCTATCTGGACTCCTTTATTTGTGCAACTATTATATCAATGTTAGTAAAAATAATTGTACATGACTCTATTAATCATGTAGTTTATAGCTTATAATAATATAGCCTCATGTATGATGACCATGTTAACTTCAAACCTTTATTTATTGTAATGCTTATAGAACATGCACATGAACAGTAGAACAATATATTATTCCATGCAATTTCTTCTTTCTTTTTAATAGAAACCTCCTTCCAGTAAAGTTGCAGAGACTACATAAAATGACAATATAGCTATGTCTGTAGTTAGGCTTTTGTAAATAATTATTATTATGCTGGCATATTTTGAGAATAATAGGTACTAAAAAGAAATGAGAATAATAATGTGAGACTAATAGGTACAATTTTGGGAGTGATATCATAAGAAATGATGCAATGTGATGTTATGGTTAAATTTAGGAGCATGACTCAGCAACATGGAAAGGTCTAAAGTTCATGTAGCTATCACAGTAAGAAGAAGGTAGTTAGCTATGACTATCCATGCTAATATACAGATAGATCTACTGATCTGAGTAAGAGCCTGCCTTCTACAGCTACAGATGAGAGTTCAACTGAGGCTCCAGTGATGCAGTGAGTCTACTTTTGTTGAAGTTATCTACACCTGCTGATCTGGCCAGAAAGAGGAAGGTCAGAACAAACCCTCCCAAAGGGTCATAGAAAGGAAAGGGTGCAAGTGCTGTTAACCCAAAAAATGTGTCTGCTGCAGAGAGAGTAAAAAGCTATCCCAATGAATGTCTAACTGTGAACTACAACAAAAAGCTATTCTGCAATGCTTGCAGTGAACCCCTTGCTTTGAAAAAAAAGTGTCAGAATAAAATCACCATATTGCTTCACAAAAACATCTGAAAAATGAAGGCTGCTAGTAGAGAGAAACATGAATGTGACATCATCGAATCTCTCATGTTCTATGATCACACAACTCACCCAGTTGGTGAAACACTATATTGGACAAAATAAGAGTTTATAGAATCAAGCTTGTCACAACTATGTTAAAGGCAGGCATTCCTTTAAGTAAGGTCAATGTGTTGCGTGATTTATTGGAAGAGTATGAATTGTCACTGACATCTTCGAACCTCGCTGACCTGCTCCCACTCATTCTTCAGAATGAACTGGATCACATCAAGAAGGAGATTAATGGTTGATGCATAAGTGTAATTTTTGACGGTACCACACGTGTGAGGCTATGGTAGTGGTCCTCAGATTTCTTGACAATGATATGAACATTCAGTAGCATGTGACTAGGCTGATGTTAGCCAAAAGCATGAGTGACAAGGAGGTAGCCCGCCAGTTGATCTCATCCATTTCAACTGAGCTTTGTACTGGTGGGAATTCAGTGGTGGCCATGATGCATGACCGAGCATCTGTCAATAATGTTGCAATGAGAACTGTCAGTGTTGTGTATACTGACCACTGACTTTATTGATGTCGGTTGCCTCAGCTATACATTAGATCTCATTGGGGAGAACATGAAGATGCCTTGGCTTGACAATTTCTTCAAAAGCTGGGTACAACTCTTTTCTCAAAACCTGAAGACGAGATTCATTTGGAGAACACAGACTGGTTCTGGTTTACTTGTGTCATCATATTCACCAACATGGTGGTGGAGTTGATTTGAAGTGGTACACCACCTGTTCAAGGCTTTCGGGGATGTTGCTACTTTTTTACAAAACCCTGATCTACCACCTTCTGCAGAGAAGCTACTGGGTATGCTCAATGACCCAGTGCCTAAAATTAGATAAAATTATCACTGCCCAATTAATTGCTTAATAGGAAAAAAATTCATATTAACAGCACATGAACAAGTTGAAGCATTCAATATTAATTTTGACTTTGGAAATTATAATAACTATAGAACAAAGTGTGGGAAGAGCATTAACAGCATGTGTGTTAATGTTGAGTTGCACTACTGGGAGCTTGAGCTAGAGTTTCCAGTGTTTGTCTCTGATTTATCACTGCCCAATTCTTCCCAATTGGGCAGTGATAGTACTATATTTTAGGCACTGAGTGAATGACCAACCTACCTATGGAAGTTGCAAGTTGAGATTGCAATAACTGTTGACACCATGGAAGCATTCATCAAAGCAACAAACAACCTTAAAAGGGATGGCCCACTCGCTCTATCCACCTATGAAGAAATATGCAAACTGTTTGCAGTTACATCCACTATCCCATGGAGAACAATTTTAAGACTTGGTTTGAAGCTTTTAAGCTGCAACCCTCTTCTGCTTCTGCAGAACTTGTGTCTTTTCTATCCTAGCTAACGCTTTCTCATCCCAACAAGAGTCAGCTTTAGAAGATTATATGTGAGTGGTTCAAGTACTTTGTGGCTAATTATAAACTGAGATAATGATGTGGTAAAAATTACTACTAATTTAGCCTGTTAGATCACATGATAAGCTGCATGTGTCTGTTTGCACAGTGTACATTTTTTGAACTCCGGTTCTGACTTTTTAGTTAGCTACCTTGCTAGAGTTCTAAGTATGGGCTATGAGAGCTAAGAAGTCTAAAATGGTTGTTGAAGCAGCTGAAACTTATCGTGATGGCACATCCAGAAATGTCTACCAGTTGAGAAGGAACATTTGATTAAAGCTTGATGAATAGTTCTATTTCAAGCAAGGTGTGTGCAATAGCAAAACAGTATAATTTTCAATGTGTTAAATTTGACTCTAGCATAGAACTACTAAAGTCTGTCCAAGCTGGCGAGAGCCTCACAAAAACATGCATAACTTTGCTAAAAACTTCAAATTATGCGCATTTGATATCATTTAGCAGCTCTTACCACAGTACCTCTTACTAGATGTCTGGTTAGTCTGTTGTAGAGAGATACAGGAAGCTAATACAAATACTATGGTAGTGCTCTAAATTACAAAGTGGATAAAAAAATTTCGTCAGCTGCTCTCTAGGCAAATGGAGTGTTATTATAGCAAGGTTTCTATGAATAGTATTAAAGGTCACCACAGTTCTGTAAACATACATATGTAGCTGCTTCAGTAGCTGGTTCATACGTGTCATGATGTATTTGTCAATTTACAATATGTACCCTTTCAAATTCTTGAAGTATTTAGCCCATTTCTTGACATAATATGACTGATATACACAGTGAAATTAGTTTAAGCCTACATAATGTTTGTGTGTGGTTCCTCATAGAAACAGTCCTCAATTATACCTAGATAGTTTTTATTAGGTAGCTATTGTTATGCATTTCTCACAAATTAAGTTTGATCATTTTCTTCATCTCCAATATTTAAGGCCACTGTCTAATCTGATCCCACTCTACTTCATATAATTTTACAAGTTGTTATGCATGGGCTCATTTAATGGTGAAATTAATAAAGTTTTTTAAAGAGTTCTTTTCTTCATTATATAGACAATGAACATAAGAATGACAGAAAGGTTAGTAAAGTGTTATTGAGTGACATTTTATTTAGAGTTTCCTAATTTCACTAGCAGAGTTGGTGGCATGATCTGTTAACTCCTAGAGACATCACAAAAAATGAAGTGGAGCCTGAAGCATGGGAAATAGCATTAGTAAGTTTATTTGTTTACCAGATAACTGAATAATAATAATTATAGGAAGAACATAAAGATAAGTTGACAGAAGGGAAAGGAGGGAGAATAAAAGAGTTAGAAGAGGAAGATCTGGCAACTGAGGGTTTCAGAGAAGTGGGAGAGAAATATCTAGATGCTAAATTAAGAACACAGGAAACCATTCACCAGAAAAAAGGCTAAGGAGGAGGTAAGTCATTAGACACTAAGTAACTGAATGATGCTATCTCACTCCCACCCATTCACCTCATTTCCTATAGTCCAAGGAGATGTATTCTGTGACCATGCATAACAACACTCCCCGAGTGAAGGTGAACCCTCAGGACTCCAACTACTCCCACCTGAACAGACCTGGTGCCAGTGTGGAGGGGGACAGTCACTATCTCCCCCTCAACCATAATAAAGGGAACAATGGGGCTAGAAATAAGGACAAGTTTAATAGTGCCCCACAGATTGGAGGTAGAGCAGGAGATAGTATCCAAAAGAGAGGTGTTCCAGAAGGAGAGGAATATGATGTTCTCAATAACAAGGTATTGATTCACATGAGTATTAGATTTCACACTCACTAGTAACCCAGAAAGTGATGATGGGAAGTTGTTTTAGAGTGGTCAATGACACCACCATACTTCCTTATGGATGTATGTTGGAGCTATAGCACCTTGTAGATGCAATCATCCTGGTGGGCCGTGCCTATTTAGAAATAACAAGTATACAAATTAACTTCAGTGCATAAACAGTTCTTCAATAATCTTTGTACAAGTTTAGCTATGGCATTTGTTATAATAGGTTCTTAACATTATTCTTAGTAGATAGCAAGTTGCATTAGCTATAAAGCATGAACAGTAGAACAATAATATTATTCAAATTCAAGTCATGCATGATTACTTTTTCTTCTTTATTTTAAATAGGGACCTTCTACTTCTACTCCCAGTGAGAGTGACCCTAATACAGTGACTACATAAATAGCTAATTTTGCTGTAGCTAGCTAACTGTCTTTTGGTGTAATCATACAATTACAGTGATGATTATTATTATTACAACAGTTTCACTATCAATGTTTTTTAAGTGTGCATTTTGACTCCTACAAGATACCACAATGGTATGGCCTCTATTAGATACACTCAAACAATTAGTGGCTGTACCTTAGACAGTTAGCTAGGAGGCAGATCAATAACAGTTCTCTCTCCAACTTCTGAAGGTGAGATTAAAACTGATGACTGCTCAGCTAAGAGAGGTAACCAAAAAATAAATAAATAGGGCAACAGCAGCAGCCTACACATTGACATGGCTATAATTTTTATTGTCAATGTAATTAGCTACTCATAATTTTTTTAAGGGGCCCCAGAAGTTGACCAAGCCACTGGTTGGGGGGCAGTCACAGCAGCCATCAATCAGACAGGGAGAAGTATTTGCTTGCATTTCGAAAATAATAGTTCAAAAAGTGAAATAGCAAAGAGTTAATTTTAGATGCATAATCTACTTTCAGTAACAATTGCTTGGCCTTCAGCAGCCTATAATGCCATTTCATTTTAACAACCTAGCCTCCAGTACCAAATCAGTACAAGGCAATTTCCAGATGCCTATAGCCTCCAGCAACATTGTGACATGAAATTATAACATCCTAGGGGGTGATGAGATGATTCTGGTTTACACATTAAAAGTTTCTGAACAATTATTTTTTCAGATAGCTAATCATTACTCAATGGATGGTAGGCCTGTCTAAATTATGCCAGATTTTTTGCCTAAAATGCTATTCTATAATTCTCTGGCAAGTTCCTATAATTCTTATGAAGTCAGCCTATAATTCTTGCCAAATCACCTATTATTCTTTTCAAACTTGTGACAATTAGTCAATATTTTTACAAGCTGCTAACTTGCCCATTTGAAGTAAATATCCTTGGCTGTTGCTAAGTACTTAAGAAGTTAAATTTTTAACTCATTAATTATTATTATGGAATCATAATGGAATCAAAAAAAAAGAGATAAACAAAGTCCTTCAATGTCACTTGCAAAAGGCATGATACTAACTTTTGACTGAGTCATTGCTGACAATGTTGTGTAAGCCTGACGTGTGTGTCACACTTTTGTAGTGTTTAATCAGAAAATTACCTCCCTTAACTCCACCTAAAATTCTAGCATTATTCTCAAATGCTAGTTCATGCCTATTATTCTCAAAAATGCCAGCATAATTTAGACAGGCCTAATGGATGGTGACTCAGACTAGCTTGACATTATCAACAACATGGGAGTCTAGTCACTTTTGGACAGAAGTGAAGATATCATTCTATACAGCTTTTCTCTTTGGAAGAGGGATTGCATGTCCAGCTGTACGTAGTGTGCTCTCCTTGCAGTCACACCACCTCCTGCATTGATGAGTAACTAGCACCAATGAACCACAGCTACAACCCAAGTCAAAGAGCACAAGTACCCACCACCATTTTCAACTCCCCCAAAAGCTGAAATCAGTGGAGCAGGTTATGAGTGATGTTGCAGGGTCAGACTTAAAAAACTTGAGGCTGCTTACCACATGATATGTTTGTCACATAATGTTACTGAAGCATTTGGACACCTCCTTTTGATGATATTGGTGATTCTGTGATGTATGTGTCAGAAAGATTCGTAGCTAGTGTTATTGGTTGTGATCAAGTGAGTGTCAATGATGCTAGGAAGCATGCAGCTCTTCACACATGCAGAAGTCATGCAGCTTAGAGAACTTACCACCAGCACAGGCTGCACTGTTACAACATAATTATCATTCATCTGGATCCTAGTCTTCCAAACCCAATAGACTAGGGATTGGAAAAAGAGAGTTCGGGATTGCAACCTTTATGAACTACCCTGCCAGAAGCATCTGAGTCTTATCATGAGCTGTTCATTTACTGCAAGGGTGTAGAGGGAAGTGTAAGTGTCTGATAGCTGTGCTGAAGTGCACTCCTTTTTGTGCTTGTTCAGGAACATGTTAAACTGTGCTTGTTCAGTTAATAATAACAACTACCTAACTATTGTTACATTATTGATAGCTCTATAGCGATTATTAGAATAATAATATTCAGTGGTGGATCCAGGATTTTGAAAAGGGGGATGGGGGGCAATGATATTGCTAAGGTGGATTTTTGGATAGTGGGAGAGGGGAGGTGCTTGAGGGATGAATTTGCTCTTTCAACTGTAGCAACAGTTACTAGAGTTAATGCAAGATATGAAACATTGTGCAGAGGAGTAGCCAGGAATTTTTACATACTCAGGCAAGAGATAAGGTTGGGATTTAGTGCAGGGAGTGCACCATCCTGGGGGCATGCCTCCCCCAGGAAATTTTTGTATTTTAGACCTCTTTGATTCAATCTGGTGGCATTTCAGGTTGTCTAATTGGCACCCACATGCACTATGTTAAGAACTTGATGACACAACTGTAAGATGTCCAATTTTATGATTCCCAGCTGAGCTGAATCTTTTGAGGATATTCTCTCCATATCTCAGTAAATATAAAGAAGAGCAAGACCACATAACCTTTCTCCACAAGACTTCAGTCTATGCATTGCAAAAAAAAAAAAATGAACATTCACATGGCACAGAATCAACAGGCCATGAAAACAAGTTTGAAAACTGTGTGCAGATTGCAGATTAGGAAAAAGGAAAATTCATTGACACAATGTTCAATAAAAGGATTAATGTTGAAGTAGCTATGCTTCAGCACTGTGACTACAGAGTTGTCAGTTAACTGTTGCATCAAAATTTAATGCATTAGTTTTACAATAGCAAAAATATACTGAGGCACTTGCCTCAGTTGCCTAAGCTACTCCTATGTTGTGGTGATATATTGGATTACGATTTAGGAGAATAATTAATGTTTCATCCTCAGTCTGTAGCTGCATGCTTCTCATTGTTGGAATGATCTAACAATGATCTGTGTCATTAACAGCTACTCTGATGTTATTCAATTCCTTATGTTGAATAGGCTCTGTTTACAAAGTACAAGCTAGGATATAACCCCACCCAGGCTCCATCTATTTAGCATTTAATGAATATTTACATGTAAATTGTAAGCTACAATAATTGTTTTACACTGTTTGTGGCACAGCTACACAAAACAATGTCACAAGGTGTTGAAAAGGAGGGGGGCAATGTCCCCTTTTGCCCCCCTCCCTCCCTGGATTCGCCTCTGATATTTTGGTGATAAAAACAGCTTTATGTAGAGGTCACTAAAGGTGTGGTTTTAATGTCAGAAAAATAACAACCCTGTAACAGAATTAGATTACATGATTGGAGAAAGAGCTAGCTGAAATAACTTCAAAATTATATCTCACGCTTTTATTTGTTAAATGCACATGTATAATAATAACTACTAAACTTGAGATGGAAGTACTACTATACAAACTTCCAGACATATTACTGAAACAGCAACTCTTAAATCCAAACAATTATTTTATGAGCATTGCCCCACCTGATAAAAGTTGATTAATCAACAATAATAATAAATTCGGTAAAGGGTCAATAATCAATTTGGTAAAGGTCATCATCAGCAAAAGAATCTACAAGGCTACCACCTTAATCAAACACTGAGCTTTGTTTATCTCATATATAGCTGCCAAGGTGATAGGAAGACAAAGCTTAAGATAGCTATAGCTAGCTACATGTGCACTATGATCATGCATCATAAACCTACTAGCTGCACTTCATTTGCTTTGTGTGAGTTTTGTTCTAGCTATTCCCATGTAGCTGATTTGACTTTCTTAAGTTAGCACTTGTTGGTTCGTAGGTGTGTTTGTCCACTGCATGCCAGCTTGATACTATAGATAGCATTCCTTCTGGGTGCCAAAAGGCAGTCTTATTTTTTCAAACCACGTTCTCCTTCTGTGTTGGAATGTGGTAGCTATATGGTAGCTATAGTGGCACTTATGTATGTACCACCATTAAACTTACTGTAGTACAATAAAACCTTGTCATACAGTACTATGGTCAATTTAGCTTATAAATAGGATTGGATAGCCAGGAGGAAGCAATAATATGTGAGATCAAGACCACTATGCTTGAGAGCCTGAGATTGAGGTCAAATGCTTGTATAGCTTGATACTTGGTAGGATTAGAAGGTTGTTGTGGGGGTACAAAGTCTTACTCATTATTGTTGCTGTTGCTGTTTCTGTTGTTGTTGTGCTGGTTGTTGTTGTGGTTGTTAGCTAAGTGAAGACAAACAAATGAACCTCCTGGATTTTAAATAATCATTATGGTTTAAAAGAGGAGTATAAAGAGTAGAAGCAATCCCTCAACTTTTCACCTCCTAGATTTACAAATAGTTACTGACATGACAGGCTGTGTTTTGTTCTCTCTCAAATTTATTCTGCTTCAGTATGTAGTTGGTGTAGATAAAATATCCTTCTACTGTTAAACAAAATGTCATGTGACTCTAAACAATGAATCCTTTGAAAAGACTTATTGCACAATAATTTTATATACTCTATGTACTACACAAAACCTTACAAGGGTTATACACACAGCATCACAATAATTGAGCACACAGTTATAATGTAATGCAGAGAAATAACTTCCTCATAGTTAGTTAATAATGTGTATAAAGATTATGTAGCTAGCTACATTTGCCTTGGAAAGGGTTTTAAGACCCAAAGAATAATATAGTTTTACATAAACTGAATTTCACAGGAAAATGAGGTATCTAATTACGGGTGATTCTATGTGTAAATCCTCCACATTACATCATTTGTAATATACTTGTAATATTTAATAAGATTACTGACTATAAAATAAGATTACTGTAATATACTATAAGAATACTGTAAGGAAATTTACACATAGAAGGACCCAAAATTACAGCTAGCTAGCTGATCATGCATGACAAAGCCAAATGACAAAGCCAAAGCCGCATGACATATCTATGGTTATGTTTACAATAAACATAATTTTTGTGTAATATTATAGACAAATCACATGTGCTATATTCAGGTTATGTTAACAATAACATTGTGTAAGTCACGTGTGCTATACAAGTCATCACAAAGGAGATCATCATCAAACATAGATAATCTCATGAAAACAGATGGCAATACTTACCTACTACCAACTTGGATATACTAACAGGTTACATCAAACACTTACCTCATGGACTATTCTATAGCTGATTTCATGAAAACAGATGGATCTACTAACTTAGATACACTACGTATATTATTAGGATTTACTTTCTCTGTGCTATAGCTACAAGAATAATATTTTGATTGTTAAAGAGTGATGTGTGTATACTTAGCAATGTTGATTAGTGAGGCAATAGCTACTATGTCCTATTTATATTCAGCCAAAATTATTGTTCCATTTACAGGCACAGACACTTGACATCTAAGGGAAGTGTTAACAGTGGCAAATAACCATACTAGGGGAAAAGCTACACTCACAAGGGATTAAAGCAACACTTTGAATCATTACAATATTATAGCTAATCAATAGTGTTTTTCTTCAATGGTGGCCTTGAAATACTTAAGGTTGGTGGGCACACCTCACTAACTACAGCTAGTTATCCAAGTCATGGCTATTTCTCCAGAATCACATCATTGTCAATTGTACTATTGTTATTATTGTACAATACAATATCATAGTACAATTGACAATGATGTAATCTGATTCAGAAGAACCCAAATCACATACCTGTGGGTGTGTACTTTGTCTGAAATAAATTATTATTACACTCATTATCACAATACAGTGCCTATACCCATGCAAAGCATGTTATTGTCATGGAGTGCATGTAGCTGAGCTGGTTATGAATACATTAGCTAGTATCATTATTACATTCAATAAAGTAGCTTAAACTTGATACCACCTTCAGTCATAATTATAATAATAATCATTGTGTATGGCTATACCTCTACATTATTATTATAGCTACTTATGAATGTTTTTTGCAACTTCCTTATACTGAACTCCCCAGGATAGTGGCCACTAAATAGAGTTGGAGTGCCCCTTAGTATAATATTTCCTAGTTAGCCATAATAATATTAATAACATGTGGTAAGATGATTAATTAATAATTCAACACTTAATTAATGCTATGCTGGGCCCCTCAGTGAAGTAAGAAATTTCCTTATCTGCAGTTCAGGTGTTTGTTTACTTTGACCATTGAGATCATTCTTTAGCAATTGCTTTTAGAATTTTAGGTCAAGTTTGTAGAACTCCTAGGGAGGTCTTTCTACTTCTTTTAGACATGTAACTCAGTAAGGTAGTGTTGCCATTATAGCTCACTATTTGATCAGCAAATGCTGTGCATGTGGCACTTTTCATTATGGTTTCATAGTTGAAATAGTTACTAGGCATGGATCATGGCAATTTTTAGGAGGGGGGGGGGAATGCCCCCCTAATATCTTTTTGGTGGGTAATTGCCTTCCTTTTCTGCTGCCTATTCGACTAAATAAAGCAACACTCCCACAAAGTTACTAACTTTTGTTTGTAGTTTTTGTAACAGGAGACAAACAAGTGAGTCAATATCTTCCTAAAAGTGGAAGTAGAATATTGTAGTAGCTATAGGTTTATGGAGCTATGATTTTTTATGGAAAAATGCTAGCTACAGGTAGCAACACCATCACTAATAGTCTTTGATGTACGTATCTAGCTATAGAGATGCTGAACCTACGTATTGATATCTACTGGTTAGGCATGCCACTTCAGACTATTTACCAGTGTCTACAATACTGCTACGTACATAAGCTTAGGAGCTAGTAAAACATATCTCAATGAAAGGTCTACCTCTCAATCTACATGATTGAATTTTAAGTTATTGTTGTGGAAGATACAAATTATTGTATGATAAATTTCATAAAATTGCATGATTGTGTGTTTATTTATGTGGCACATAACACTACACACTGTTCATTGTAATAATTACGTATAACTATACTTTTCCAGCCTCCATATATCTCTGAGAGGTGTTCCTATGACAGAATTATCAACTACACAGTAGTCCTTGTGAGCAATACAGGGGAGAGGGTGGGACCAGAGAACTGTCAGGTCTGACAGTTGTACTGATGGTCTGTGTTCCACCTCATTCTCCCCCTCCTCCTCAGACCAGACCTATCATGTCAGTGTCAGTGCTATATACCAATGTCTTTGGAGAGTCAAATAGCACATCATCTGTGACATATAATAATTATTATTGTTCATGAAGAACATCGACACATTATTATAATTTTTGTAGATGGCTCATCTGCCTTCAGCCATTCATTGACCTATGATAACTGTATGATCACTCTCCTTTGCTCCTATTTCTTAAGTGAGGGGCAGTGTTTCATTCAGTATGGCCAGGACCCTTCCTTCCAGCACCTTAACCCCCCTATCCAGGGCCCCCTCAACTCTCCTTTCACCCTCCCCCTAATGGATGAGAACACATTCTATTATTACCTGCTCAACAACACATTTGGCATTCATTTCATAGGGAACTTCACTACTGGAGAATGTGAGCTAATATATTTTAGTGTTACCATCCTATAATGTATTATAATCATAATAGTTGCTGTTAGGTTAACACCTACTAACCAAGTCCTGTTGGTGGTGGGAGTCATACTGTTGAGTATAGCCACTATAGTTGGTATTGTCCTGATTGTAGTGGATGTTAGAACTCATAAAGGTAATTTAGTCAGTTTACATTACACACTTTACTATATCCTATATCTTCCAGGATCAAGGTTATTTCTGATTGTGCTAGTGGTAGGGTGTATTGTGGTAGTTCTCTCCATATTGCTGTGGGTGGCAATGGGACTCCAAGTAGGACTACAGAAAAGTAAAACCTGTATAATTATCGTGAAAATACACTGCACATAGCTACTTCTATTATGTCTATAGATACATGTGACACCAACTGGCAGTCTACTAAAGACGGTCTCATCATTACAACTTTTGTTTTCTCTCTCCTGTCTCTCTTATACAGTATTATAGTTGCTGGAGTAATGTTTGCTATTTGTTTCAAGAAAGGTACGTAAAGTATACATAAATAAGAAGAAGAATTTATTATGTCATATCCTCTAGTTATAATTGTCAGCCCAAAAATAATTTTTATTATCACTACATGCATATATACTGTCATTAGTTATACCATTTGAATGGATTAAAATGGTAATATGATGCAGGATTATTGGCCTAACTGACTTTTTATATTGCATTGCCAAATTAAACAACAATGCCATAACTTGTTTGCTATGTAGTCTGATAACATAGCCAGAGCCTCCAACCTGAAGTGAACAAACTTCAGTATAAAAATTGCTTACTTTCCATATTTTTATAGCAAATTCCATAAACTAGCTAGTTTCATGACCTACATACACTTTTGTTAAGGTAAAAATTAGACTTGTGAATCTATTACAGTAAACAAACACATGCAATAAACAAAGTTATTGTTTTTATCACCTACTTTGAGGAATATAAACTGTTTTAAACTCTTTAAGCCTCGGATAATGTTTATTGTTAATTCACAGCAGTTAGCTAGCTAGTTCAATCGCGAAATGCTTCCGTATAAATTGAATCAATTTCCATAGTACTTCTTATTTTAAGTGTGATTTTTGTACAAAATACAATAATAAATCTGTATGGTTGGAGGCAGTGCATAGCTGTTTGACTTTTGTGCATTATTGTATTGTAAATACATAACAATTAATGAATATTATACAGTACTTCCTACATATGTAATAGCAATGCTTTACAGTTGACCCTTTTTAGCTAATAATAATTGTTATACTAAGTTGATTAGCTATTAGATTAGTATTATTATTATTCATTGTGTACTCACTAACCTAACTCATTTATTATTATTAAGGCAAAGTTTCTCAGGAAAATGTTAACCAACAAGAATATTACAATGTCTCTAAGGACATCACATTAGACTCTATAGAAGATCACACATATTACGAAGAGGTCAGTGACACTGACAACAGCAAGGAGGCACAGTCTCTGCATCATAAAGGGATAAAGACAGCAAGGAATGTTGTGTACGGCATTAATGACTCACAGAATCCTAATGAAATTAAAATGCAACCAAATCAAGTGTATGGTGTAAGTGATCTTCACTCTCAGGAGAAAGAAGTAAGGATAAAGGATAAACTGTACGATGTTGCCGAGTCTAACAAACATCAAGTATCATTGTCTCATGATAAGATCAAAATGAAGCCAAACATGGTATATGGAGTGGGTCAGTCTAGTGATGGTCCTGAAGCTTCTATAAACTCACAAAAAAGGGCAGATTTGAAGTTAAAGAAAGCTACTCATGGAACAGTTCCACCAGGAAAGGAACACAAGAAAGGTTATGTGAATGAAAACATGGAAGTAAATGATGAGTCGACATTAGAGTATGATTACATTTAGCTGACCATAATAATAATAATGGCACACATCATTACAGATATTGTCCTACCTGTCACCCACAATTTACACTGCCTGTTCTTTATGCAAAACTTTACCTATTTTTCATCATTTTCTTTCTTGGACACAACTGTTAAAGTGACAATAGGTATTAGCTATTATTATCATGGCTATGACGCCTTTTTTAAAACACCCTTATATCTTACATACGTATGTGAGTTAGCTGCATTCAAGTTTTAGTTAACTTCTAGTCCTTATATGCTATTTCTAAGAAGTGTAGCCAGTGATTTCTAACATAACTGTCTGGCTACCAGGGAAGGAGCCCTATTGAATATAGAGCCTCAAAAAATCTTAAGTGGGACATGTTCAAATTCAAAGAGCTAGCTATTTATAATGGTCTCTGAATCTGTTCTGGCTTCCAAAGCTTTTGGAAGTATTACCAGAAATATTCTTTATCGGTATACTATAGTGTTGGGACTGTCATACATAATTTGGTTATAGTAGATAATTCTCAATTGCCATTCCCTACTATTACTTTTGGGAGCAATTCTAATAGTCGCTATATATAATTTTGGCCTACTATATAATTTGGTTGCCTTAGCATACATACTTACATAGTTATCTACTCTTAATCTTTTTGGATCAGATCTGGCTGTCATATTTTGTCCTAGGGCTAATAACACTGACCACAGATCATCAGATCTCCAGCAGATATGTAGCTAAAGAACAATAATTAAGGTTCATTCTTAGGTACCATTAGCTATTTTTCTATCTACAATCATTCTTTAATCAAGCTTTTACACTCATTTGTTTGCACACTAACTACTTATGAATAATAGAATAATAGGGAGAGAGGAGGCTTTGTTTTTGAGTAGAAGAACCTGTACTTATCATCTATAATACTATAAGTTCACCAAAGTTCAGGGTAGTTTTGTGATGAGAGAGAAGGTTTGTGTAATACGTACGTACCTAGAGAAATATCTACTGTTTCCTCTCAAGTTAACAATGGGTATTTTGCCCTGGGTAGGGGGGGAGTTAATTATGTGGGCTGGACTACTTTAAAACAAGTTGGGTAAGAGAAAGATAAAACAGTCTAACTACCCAGGTTGGGGGTGCAATGAGCTGCAGCTACAATATTCTCCTGACAATTCCCATCTAGTTGTAATTTGGGTGTGACACAACTTGGTAAATGCCCTATCCAGAAAATTCTTAAAAGGGATAACTTTTAATTATTATTGTGGTTGCCATGCCCACTTATTTCCGGACTTCCATGGTGTGGTTTCCAGTACTCTATAGACACCCATAGGTTGGACAAACCACTTCATTCTACAAAAATAATAGTTTTCTTATTGCTGATACCAATGTCTAATTATGAAAATTAAAAGGTGGGGGGGGAGGGGGGGGGGGGGGGTGACATGTTACCCTATGCACCCTCCCATACCCTCCAAGTGTCCCAGAACCTCTGAAACTGTCCCTGATTTGCCGTTATCAATATCTGTCCCACATGAATCTGTAATAAGCTGCTGTTTGTCACAGAAGTGCATTAATGGCTTATATAATATATAATATTTGTTTGTTTGTTTGGTTGGTTGGTTTTTTGTTTGTTTGTTTATTGATTTGTTTGTTTGTTTGTTTATTGATTTGTTTGTTTGTTTGTTTGTTTGTTTGTTTGTTTGTTTGTTTGTTTGTTTACAGTAATAGGCTGACAAGTGAGTGTAATTATAGAATAATACAGAGAATGAATGTGAAACAATAAGAACCTACACTAATGGTCTACTCATAAGACCTATGAGCAGCCATGTCATAAACCAAGGCAAAAACAGGCAAATAGAACCAAGATTTAGATGAATTGGTGAAGCCAGCACACCTTGAACACAGACATAAAAGATGATATGAACATGCGTTGTAAGAGTCATAGTTAGTTCCAATTTTTAACCAGAGATATTCAGTTACTCTTGTACGAACCTGACCTGGAGGCAAATCAAGGTCGATAGCTAGTTGACAAACAATTCCACAGTCTTGGAAATTGATGATAAAAGCCTTTCTCTTATACTTATATAGTTTCATGACCATCCATGTAAAATAAATTTTGTCACCCTTCTCTAAACTTTTAACTTTTTCAAGTTCTTTGATATCCTTGAGTTAGTGAGTGTATACACAGGGGTGTAGACAACTTTTTAGGACAAGGGGGGAGGGGCTTAAGCCCCCCAAGCCCCCCCTTTGTGTACACCCCTGATGCATAAGTACTCTACATGATCTATGAGAGCAGTCAACCAAAACCCACAACCTGTGCTAATATGTCCGTCATCTAAAAGCCACAGTAAGCTTTAGGAAAAATTAGAGTATGCAACCGTGCTTTGAAATCTCGACCTGCTGACCATCACCCACGATTAAATTGTACATGAAGGCATTAGTGAAATTCGTAGTGGGTGTGGTCATAATTAGGTGGGGTTTGTTGATTTTTAAAACTTGGAGGATTTGCCTGCTACGGAGTTTAAGCTGGTTAGCACCTCCCCGTGTTTAAAGACACTAGCCCGTGCTGCAGGTGTGTGTGATCTGGATGAGTTACCTATAATAGTGCCTAGCTAGCTACACTACAGTAAGTTCTATGAGGTTGTTTCCTAGTGGTTGGGGACCATAATAATATAGATGTCCTTGTACTGTGTGGGGAGGGATACACGAGGGTCTTGGGATATAGTAACATTAGTTAAGTACTGAATGAAGAGGATGCAAGTCAAAGCTTTTGTGCTGCATACTTGCTAGGCCTGAGGCTATTATGGCGCATAATTTTGGGCATAATGCTGGCATAATAGGTTAAATTTTGAAACATGTCTAATCACCTCAGGTCAGGGCATGATTCTATATACTAGGTCATGCACAGTTGTACCATTCTATTTTATCTAAGTGTGCTGACACAGATGAAGACTTCTCTGTTTTAAAATGGTGGAAGCAAAATGCTCCAGAGCTTCCATATTGGACAGAGGCTGCTCAAAAAGTCCTACTAGTTTAGCCATCTTCAGCTGCCTCTGAACATGTATTTTCTTTTCATTTAATGAGCAACAAGACAGTATATACTCTACAAGATTGCTTAGAATCATTCCTTGTGCTGCAGTACAAAAAAGCATTAAACTTGAATTGCACATGCACACACTCACACAATACTAATTTTGTCAAAAAAAATTTTGAGCATAATTTTGAGCATAATAGGTACCTAAATGGGCATAATTTTTGGTGGAATTGCTGAAAAGCATAATGGGTAAGAAAAAAAATATCCTCAGGCCTAATACTTGCTGGTAAATTTACTATGGAAAATAATGGTGACTAGGTGTGATCAGTGCTTAAAATGTTGGCTTATAAATACAGTTGAAAGCCAAGGGCAATGATAAGACACCAAACCCTCTCCTCTTGTAGCACTATTACAAGACAGCCATTTTTTAGAAATTAATTATTATACAGTACTAGCAACCTATAGACAATAGAGCTAAGACTAGTGACCATAGTAGCTTCCCAGTATCTACTACCCATTATGAGAACAGGTAGCTATAGTAAGGAATGGAATAAAGTAGTACTTTAGCCAAGCTCCTCTTCCTTACAATCTCAGATCAGTGAATATCTGACTCAACACAAAATTAAGTAGATAGTAAGAGTAACGATTAGACAAGGTCTGGATTAGGGGAGTAGGAGAAAAATTATGAAGTGATTTTGCCTGTTTGGAAATGGTGGTCATAATCACCAAAAGAACTTGATAACAGAACTGACCTATAGACAAAGTGAGCAAGGTTCTACTGTAGAGTTTCTTGTAGAAATGATGTATTTATCTCAGAGGGGGGAGACCAGGGTGGAGACCAGGGTGGACTCCTTGAGACCTGTTTCCTCCTTCCCACCCCACCACTTCCAACCTTTTGAAAGTGTCACAACAGTATAGAGGCAAAGCTCTAGTTTATTATCTAAATCAATCAAATTTCTAATGCTTGAATCAGCAAGTCTTTTTTGCCTTGCTAAGCTAGTTCTAGCTGATGTAGTGCTTATGGAAAGGCAAAGCATTAGCTCGACAATTTAACGAAAAAGTGGGCGTGTCCCAGAAAACCAACAATCCCATAATCTCATGCCCCCCACCCCCAAATGATAATCTCCTGATTTATATGTAGTAATACTAGCTCTTCCACTTTTTGCAGGTCAATTCCTATCATGGCCCTGTTCATTTGTTTAATAATGATAGTTCTATT
This sequence comes from Diacarnus erythraeanus, assembly GCA_964016965.1. Classification (NCBI taxonomy): domain Eukaryota; kingdom Metazoa; phylum Porifera; class Demospongiae; order Poecilosclerida; family Podospongiidae; genus Diacarnus; species Diacarnus erythraeanus. The sequence goes on along the minus strand of OZ024671.1, from coordinate 2,134,967 downwards.
AAAAGGTATTTATTGAGTAGTCTTTTTTTAACATACAAAATGTTTGTATGAATGTACTTAATGCCTGCCATGTTTACAGTTCAATGGATGTTCTCATCAATGCTGTAGATCTGGTTTCTTATTTTAGTGTTTACCTGATCCTTCAAATGTAGCTATATTTTAAATATTAGGATATTTCAGAAAAATATGCTATCAGTAAAAATAGGGTAGTTAATGTATTAAAACCACAGACTTTTGATGGGCATAAAATTTAATTAGTGAATACAACACAACTACGTATAAGCAAATTTTGAAATTAGAAGATGGTATACATTAAGTTGTGGGTATATTGCATTTAAGCACAGAAATCAGAAATTCTAACTGTACTACTGCCAACCTAAAACATGTGCTCAATATGAGAATCTACATACCAGCATTAATGGATGCATGACTACTCTGTGTACAGAACAGTAAATATGGGCTAATATACCATGTGCTTGGAGGTGGCTCTACATAAATTCAGTAGCTAGCACTAAGTTCTGGCTAAGTATAGCTTAAGGTACCATGATGTAAATCATGGAGACATGGACAGGATTCAATTCCATTGATATTCAAGTTAACTTCTAGTAGAAGACATGAAAGCTAGACACTTATTTTATGTTTGTTTTGAGGGGAATAAAATTAATAGTGAATGGGCCATTAGAGTTTTTCCTCTGGAATTTCAAGAGGGTGGTTACTTGGAGAGAGTACAATTATGGAGTTTCCAGGGGAGGGGTTACTTGGAGGGAGTACAACTATGTTAACTGGAGTAGGTGTGGGACATATAAATTAGCTAGTTTGGTGTTAAAGTAGCTAGGATGTTGAAATAGCTTTATAGGTGATTTTGAAGTCTGTGATGTTTGAGTTTACTAGTAAATCAGAACTATGAGTCACTTCTAGTTAGTCCTATATAATCTGTAGAGTGTCTGTTTATACATTTTTGTATGGCCATAATTTCATTGCAAAACTTGTAGTATTATGCTCATGAAAAACTGTAGTTTGAAGCAACCACTTACATAGAAACTGCTGAAGCACATTTATGTGTTACCTCTGGTTAGTGGCAGTCACACATATGCTTAGTTATCTTTGAAAGAGTTAGTGGCTACAGTAACATATTTTTTCCTCTCCAGCTAATGCACAGTTACTCTCCCTGACCTCTTCTCCTCAGCTGAATGGTCCCATCTGTCCTGGACCTATTGAGTTTACTTGTGTTGGTACTCGAGTCCCTGTTGTTCTACAATGGAGATTGAATGACACTGAACATGGAAGATATACATATAGTATAGGAGATACTACACCAGTTAATATCACTCTCAATCCTCTTCTACCTGATGTGATGGCACAGGTCACTAATGTGTCTCCAAGTCAGGATAGTCTATCGGTGAACATCACATCCACCTTGAGTGGTGGTGCATCAGCTCTTGATGGGTCATCAGTTCAATGCAAAGGTGGTAGATACACCAGTGAAATTTACATGGTCAATGTCATAGGTATGATTATTATCAATGAGCTCTGTATGGGTATGGGTAGGGAGTTAATTGGAAGATCTGTGTCATAATTTTGTCCATGCTCTGTCCAGATACATTACTTTCTACTTTCTCACTAAATGTAGTTTCCTTTATAGAGTGGGATTATGGTACACTTTGTCCACAGATCCATTGTTGAGTGGTTTACTGTGGTGTTAATACAAATCTGTAGTATTTCATTTCACTCAGTATTCAACCTTTCATCAGGATTAGATGACTAATGTAGTACATGGAAGAATTTTGGTATTTGTGAGGTGGGTGTGGGAAGGAGGGTGGGATAGGGGAGGGGGGAGGAGTGGTAGGATCATTCAGACTGGAATAAATCTAATAATTATTATTAAATTTGCTGGGCAATAAAATACTTCAACTCTGAAATTACAGTATAAATTATTTTGTGTGTAATCATACAATGAAATATTGCTGACTCTTATTCATATACCTTGAATCATAATTATAAAGTTATAGGCTTTATAATATCTAATTTCTGTAAACTAGTGTATGGTAGCTACCCCAACTTCCCCAATAGCCAGAAATATCATTCTATATATTTTTTTGTCACATCATAATTTGAAAGTAATTCAAAATAATAGTTCAGATTTCATTATTCTATTATTTGGTCTGACGCAAGTGACAAATATATCTGATTATAGGATACCTTAAATAAGTGGAAGTGAGTACCATAACATGCATGCATGTACATTCATGTCCCATTTTTTAGATATCTCTCCCCCTCCTTCCTCCACCTCCTGCTCTCTTCTCCTCCTTCCTGGATGTCCTGGTGTCTCTCTCCAGTGGAACTCCTCCTTCAACTCTCAACATGCCATAGAGATATATCGAGTGACTGTGACACCTAATCTCGCCACTTGTTCAAGAGATGTGACTTCCAGTGAGGACTACAGTTGTCCTGGACTGGCTGTGGGGACACAGTACGCCTTCATAGTCAGTGCCATCAACTGTGGGGACCAGGAGGGAATGGGATATACCTTCACTGTACAACCACAAGGTAAATATTTGATATAGAATGCAAATAGTACACAGTTCTCTCTCTGTTGCTTCCTTTTTGGTGTTTGTCATTGTTTGTGGTTGTTGGGCTTGTTTTTGAGCTTTCCCAGTGATTATTATTGCCACATTAATCTGGTCCATTTGAGTTATTTCTACATGTGTTGATTTACTTGTACTAGTTCTTCAATTATTATAACCCACTAACGCATATCTATATATGCATTTGTTACAGTGTATGTTTTATTTCTTGTACTGAAGAGAACTTTCTTCTTTATAATATTATTATATTTAATACAATCATTTTATTGTATATAGTTCCACAAAATTTACTGACTGTTGAAGCTGAGCCATTTTATGACAGCAGTTCACGACTAAGTGAAGTGAGAGTGCATTGGAGAAACCAGGTATACACATAATAATTATAGAGAGTTCACATGGTAGTGCCATACCACATATTTAAGTGTCCATAGGCATAGTTTGATTCACTGACATCAAGAATGGATGGTAAAGGGAAGGGAACAGCCATGGAGCAGGTTTTTAAAAGCCAGCTCTCTCATAATAAGTCTAGGATTAAAGTTAGTGTGGAATATTGTCTGAAGTTCTTAACTAGTCCCATAGTAAAGAGTACGGGCTGTGATAAGGTTAGCCATCAACATCATGGCAACCTTGTAATAATCTCTGATGTGATGAAAAACAACTTCCTTCCAATCACCTGGTATGCCACCACCTTCATTAGCAGTAAGAAATGTGGTATTAATTATGGACAGATGTGTCGCAAGTTTTGTTGAGTCATCACATTCTACATATGTGGTGAATGGCACACTCTATTACATGCAGATGCTTATAAAACATCAGCTAACTTTGCAGTGTGATGGTGTATTGGCTCATAGATAGTAGCTATTAGAAAGAACAACCTTGCGATGAGGAGTCTGCTAGAGTTTCTAGTTTTGGAACTGAGTCATGAATGAAGGTATCAAAGGACTCCTGAGAAGATATATTTAAGATACTATAGCTGACTGAGTTCTTAATAAGGTAAGAAGTTCAAAAGAAGTTTGTGGTGTACTTTGAATTGAATAGCTATCAGAAGCTAATTGAGTGCACACATGGATATTAGTATAGGTATCTAGCCTAAGAAAGTATTTTTTCAGGTGGTTTTCACAGAACAGAGCTTATAGACTTTAGCCAAAGTCTTACCAGTAGCCTTGAATGCGAAGGTTGATGCTCTTGCTGTTGAGTTAAGCACTGCTTGTTTGTGCATGAATTGTGATGTGTGACCTAAAGTATGAAGGTTTAGGTTTTCTACTATTTACATGTCCAAAAAATGAATGCATGTTTGTTAGCAGTAGATACACTCAAATCCCTAAAACTCTCAGACACAGTAGAGGAGGCTGCAGCAAGCCACTAAGGGGAGACAAATGTGAAAAATCTAGGAGATTACATAATTATTGCATTGAGGATGACACATCTTCTATTATTAGCTGTTAACTATATGAGTGGTTTGGCATTAGAGTGTACTTTATCCTCCATTAGTCAACTGTTGAGTATGCTTGGTAAGCAAAGGTCATTTGCTTACCATTTGTAAATTGTCTCATATTTCTAATTCTATGCCTGATTGGGGACAAACATTTTCAACTATGAAGAGGATCTAAACGCATTAATGCCCAATGGCACTTTGAACCTTTGTTTATATTGTCTTGGGCTGAGTTTAGGATGGAATGGAGTGTTGTTTTGGTCAAGGCTAACATTTCTGCTTAAAAACCCTACCAATTTCCTTACAATGAAATTTTTATTAATTTTCACAAACTTGTAGTAGTTACATACATGATACTACTTAAAAATTATAAATAAACATATGATAATGGCGAGTGTGTTAAGTATTAGATATATACTTTTTCCAGCCTCCACCTATCTCTGAGAGGTGTTTCTATGACAGAATTATCAACTACACAGTTGTCCTTGTGAGCAGTACAAGGGAGAGGGTAGACCAGAGGACTGTCGGGTCTGACAGTTGCATTGAGGATTTGTGTTCCACCTCCTTCTCCCCTTCCTCCTCAGACCAGACCTATCATGTCAGTGTCAGTGCTATCAATGTCTTTGGAGAGTCAAGTAGCACATCATCTATGACATTTAGTAAGATTTATTATCATTCACATGAAGAACATCAACACATAATTATAGTGTACGTATGAAACGTGATTATTATATTTCTGTAGATGGTTCATCTTCCTTCAGCCATTCATTGACCTATGATAACTGTATGGTCACTCTCCTTTGCTCCTACCTCTTAAGTGAGGGACAGTGCTTCATTCAGTATGGCCAGGACCCTTCATATCAGGACCTTAGCCCCCCTATCCAGGGGCCCATCAACTCTCCTTTCGCCCTCCCTCTAATGGAGGAGAACACATTCTATTATTACCTGCTCAACAACACATTTGGCATTCAATTCACAGGAAACTTCACTACTGGAGAATGTGATGCATGTACTATCACTGACATTGGCAAGTAGTATCTTATGTTCCATTGATATTGACTTTTTTTGTCTATGATGACCATTTCCAAATGCACACGGCTTCCAATATTATGTGTTATAGATGCAGTTAGGTTAACATCTTCTAACCAAGGCCTGTTGGTGGTGGGAGTCATACTGTTGAGTATAGCCACTATAGTTGGTATTGTCCTGATTGTAGTGAATGTTAGAACTCATAAAGGTAATTTAGTCAGTTTACATTACACAATTTACTATATCCTAAATCTTCCAGGATCAAGGTTATTTCTGATTGTGTTAGTTGTGGGATGTGTTGTGGTAGTTCTCTCTATGGTGTTGTGGGTAGCAGTGGGATTCCAAGTAGGACTACAGAAAAGTGAGATCTAAGTGTTGTGATAGTACACTGCACATAGCCACTTCTATTTCTTTTATACGTAGATACATGTGGCACCAACTGGCAGTCCACTAGAGACAGTCTCATCATTACAGCCTTTGTCTTCTCTCTACTGTCTACCTTAATTATCATAGCTGCTGGAATACTGTTTGCCATTGGATATTTCTATTTCAAGCAAGGTGTGTGAATATAGTCAATGTGGTTTAATATTATTATGAATAGCATGTAACTTCAATTAATATTCTTAGTCTACAAGCCATTAGTTTTACTCTAGCACTGAACCACTACTTGTTGGGTGTATTGTTCAGTTCAAAGAATTATAATGCATACCTTTCAAAGACTTAAAGTATGTCGCTATTAATTTCATGACAATTATTATTATTAGGACTGTCTTTACTAATACTGTACACAGTGAAATTTTCTCATTAGTCCGGGCTTACGTAATAATTATTATGGATGCTTGTAGATAATGGGATCTTGTTTTCCTTCCTTAGAAACAGTCTTCATATCCACATATGTAGCTATCATTGCTATTGGATGTATTCATTCTATCATGTGTACACTACATTTCTCACAAATTGTTAAAATTTTCTTCATGTCTAATAATAAAGAATGCTCAATAACAGTGTGTCTTATCTGATCTCATACAAATTACTCTCTCAAGAATTATTACTTTCAATATTAATTGCAAGTAAACATACATGAACTCATTCATTAGTGGATTTAAATTGTTTTACTGTGAAGCTTTTGTAAAGAACTCTCTTCTATCATTATACAGGCAATGAACGTGAGAATGACAGAAAGGTTAGTAAAGTGTTGTTGAGTTATGTTTTATTTAGAGTTTCCTAATTTCACTAGGAGAGTTGGTGGCATAATCTGTTAACTCCTAGACACATCACATCAACTGGAAGAAATGAAGTGGAGCCTAAAGCATGGGAAATAACATTAGTAAGTTTATTAGTTGAAATCTGTTTACCTGATAACTAAACAATAATTATAGGAAGAACACAAAGATAAGTTGACAGAAGGGAAAGGAGGGAGAATAATAGAGATAGAGGAAGATCTGGCAACTGAGGGTTTCAGAGAAGTGGGAGAGAAATATCTAGATGCTAAATTAAGAACACAAGATGATATCTTCCAGAAATACACTGCTAAAAAGGCTGAGGAGGAGGTAAGTCATTAGATACTGAGTAACTGAATGATGTTATCTTCACTCCCACCCATTCACCTCATTTCCTATAGTCCAAGGAGGTGTATTCTGTGACCCAGCATAACAACACTCCCCAAGTGAAGATGAACCCTCAGGACTCCAACTACTCCCACCTGAACAGACCTGGTACCAATGTGGAGGGGGACAGTCACTATCACCCCCTCAAGCATGATAAGGGGGGCAGTGGAGCCAGAAATAAGAACAAGTTAACTAGTTCCCTACAGGTTGGAGGTAGAGCAGGAGATAGTATCCAAAAGGGAGGTGTTCAAGGAGGAGAGGAATATGATGTTCTCAATAACAAGGTATTGATTCACATATTAGTTTTAGATTTCACACTCACTTGTCACACAGAATTTGATCATGGGGAGTTGTTTTAGAGTAGGCAATGTCTCCACCATACTTCCTTATGGATGTATGTTAGAGCTATTATTATAGTACCAACCAGATGATAAACATGCAATCATTTTGGGAACTACTAATAATATAACTAGTTACAAGTAAAAAAATCTACGCTGGTGCAGTTCTGTAATAGTCCTTTATATAATTTTCACTTTGAGACAGTCATGGTGAGGGTTTTATAAAGTGGTAAAAATGGGTGATACCTATTTGCCAATCAACCCCCTGCCTTGACTGGGTAATGGACCTTGTGGTGGTTAATACACACTGCTGATTGGATGTTGTCTATAGCATACTCACCATAAACGCCACATTGTTCACTCTATTATCCACCAGTATACTGATACTGTGTGTACAGTAATAGGGCAGTGTAGGACTGAGTGTATTAATTTACATCATGTCTTAAATAATGCTAACATAATTGTGACCTGATACACGTAAAGGAGTTCTCTGATCATGTAGAACAATTTGTAGTAAAACAAGTACATGTAATATCTGATTAAAATACCATAGCCAACGTAGTAATGGTGTCTGTAAAACCAATAATAAGCAGGTGCTATAGAAAAAGCTTACAGACTTACTTCTCTACTTCAACCTATAACTGAGCCTCCAACTTGAAGTGAATAACTTCAGTATAAAAATTGCTCACTTTCCATATTTTTGTAACAAAAATTCCGTAGCTAGCTATATAATTTCATGACATGCATCATTCTTAATCAAAATAATAATATTATTATTAGCTATATTATTGTTATAAGGCACACATCTATGTGTGCCAAGTCTTAGCTATCATAGTGCTTGATACCTAGGAGACACCGGAACAAGCTAGCTAATACACCGGAACAAGCTAGCTAATACACCGGTAAACAAGCATCATAAATTAACTTACAATAAACAAACTCTTCTGCTTTTATCACCTGTTTTGAGGAATATGAAATGTGCACAACATTATTTCACAGCTGTTAACTACGTAGCTAGTTAACCTAAGCTTCCTTATAAATTTAACCAATTTCCGTAGTCCTTATTTATAGATGTAAATTCGTAAAAGTACGGGGGAAAAATCCGTGTGGTTGGAAGCTCTGCTATAATCAATTTTGTAAAGATTATTCTATCCATCACATTTTCCGTTCCAATGTTATTAGAGATCTCAGAATTGTACAACCATATTTATCCATCAGCAAAAATTTAATTGAGTCAGTTGTAATTTCTTTGTCCACGTCAACCACCTAATCCATTTCTATTTCTTACTTTTATTTTTTACACCTATTTTGGTGTGTTAATAATAATAATAATAATAATAATAATAATAATAATAATAATAACAACAACAACAACAACAAAGTTACTGAAGCTTCCTGGAACCTAGCAACAAACTAGGTATGTACTCCATAAGTGGTTTGATTAAAAATATATTCTCAACTTATAATGCATAATAATTATCTAGTAGATACTATCTGGGCCCACATCTGAGCTGGTTGTGATTGATCAATCCTCATGAAATTTCAGTATTACAATGATGACAAAGGAGAGAAAGCTAAAAGGTAGTGCAATGGCCAAGGCCACCAAAACACTTGTTGCTGAGTATTCGTCATTAAAATCAAGAGTTAAAGAATTATAAAAATTACATCCCAAGTAATTTCTATTGTGAAAATGGTATAAATGCAGTGACATAAATTTGAACATGAAACAGGAAGGATGAAGATGAGGACTACACCTCCTGAATTCTATTATGAATGGACTAACTGCCCTTTAGTTATTATAGCTAGTAGTTCTTATCTTCTTGTATTGTGTATTAGATGAAACATCCCATACGCAATAAAGTATTAATTATATTATCCTATTATCCTTGATTAGCTATCTGGACACCTATCTGTGCAACCATATTGTGTCAATGTCATTTAAAATGGTTGTATATGACTGTATTACATAGCCATGATCATGTACGTATGACGACGATGTTAACTTTAAACCTCATGAACACGTCATACAAGATTTTTTTCATTCCAGTGAGAGTGGTCCTGTTACAGATGTGATGATTTAACTGACTTGACATATTATGTTGTTAATTTTAGCCACTGTATACTATAACATGCTTTTCTTTACCTGTTTGTATGTAGTGCATGTTTTAGCATGCATTTTGTCACTTCTATAATTATTATAATATTGTGTATTGTTACTTGCAATGCGTGTTCTAACTTGCATTCATCATCTTAATGTTTCTGCATGTCTGTCATGTTTTCATTTACATATTATAGCTAAGTCTCATTAACCTTTGAACTAGATATAATATATAGCTACTAAGCATAATAATTATTATCACCGTTATGTTATCTGTATTACACAGAGACTACATAGTAATAACTTGTTTAATGTCTGTATAATAGTGTAGCTATGCATACAATTACAGAGAAAAAAAATGTTTTAAAGTAATTTCACTATCAAGATTTTTATTTTGACTCCTACTAAATGCCCCAATTTGTACTATCAGTGTCCAAATAAGGAAAATGGGTATGGCACAGTGGTTGGACCAAATGAGGTACCTCAGACACAATGGATGACCAGAGCTTATTCACTTTACACCCTAACAAATGGGTTCTATGCAGCTATTCGGCCATTAAGATAATTTTATGGATGTGTATGTGTAACCCTATCTACACCACCTCACACTCTCTTCCCTATTAGATGTAGCTAGTGTCTAAGCCATATAAGGCTGTTTGCATATTTTTGTCCTGAGGTCTGACGCCTAAGTGATAAGTAACAGTGTTTACTACTCTATGTACTTGAAAGTGTTGTATAGGTTATTTGTGTGTAATAGCTATTATTAAATCAGAGATAATGACAGTGAAGCCTCTTTTTAATAATCCTTTTACAAATTGTTATAATTTGTCAATTGTATCAGATACTTTAATATCAACACATGCAAGAAAACCACATTAATGGTTTACACATGGAAGTACAATAATAATTATAATAATAATAATTATTGTGTCTGTATGGAGGTATGTACAAGTGCAATACATAATTTTTGTGCATATGGTAATAACCACATTCAACTAACTATTATTATAAGATTGCAGAGAAGTATGGCTGATGGCTGAGTTTCATGTAGATTGCTTTTATTTTGCACAGAGGACCTTTTCTTGCCCAAGAAATGTATAAATATTTTCTATTTATGGTTAATTAACCAGAGTTTAAGTGGTTTATTAAGTCATAACTTCCTGTATGAATATCCATGAAAAGTCATTTGCAACATCTATAATAGTGGGGAAAATAAGTACAAAATAATAAAATAAAGAGGTTATCTAAGGAAGAGTATCATGTAAAGTGAAATTGTAATTATCCTTAGGCCTATATAATAATTATTGTCATAATAATATTACAAGGATGTAGCTATGTAGATAATGTTTTTTCTTAGAAACAGTAACTTATTAGCATCCAATAATAAAGAAAATCATTAATAATGAGTTTTATCTGTAAATCACTCTCCTAGTGAAGGCAAATTTTCAGGACTCCAGCTACTCCCACCTGAACAGACCTGGATCAATACCTTGTTATTGAGAACACTAGATTCCCCTCCTCCAGAACCGTCTCTCTGTGTAATGTTACAATTATCTCCTATTCCAACTCCAACCTGTGGGACACTAGTTAACCCACTGCCCCTACTTGTTTAATTTGTCATCAGCATGACAACTATTTCTGTGTATTTCAAGAAGCATCAGTAAGGAAAAGAATATAGATTACAGTAGCTGTAGAGGTTAGCTAATAATCAGTGGCAGATCTAGAAAAATGAAGAGGGGGGTTGTAAACTGTTATATTAAACACTCGCTACCAGCAAAAGTTGTTGTTTTTTCTGCTAGGGGTCACAAGAACAATAAAACTACAATATAATTATAGTACACTCAACCCTTTGAAAAACCATTGATAATAACTATGGAAATTGCTATCATGCTGTCCTTTTGAGTCATAAAAAATTCATTTACATGGTGATGACAGATTTATTTCAGCTGCAACTGACCCACGTATGGTGGTATAGAATATTCACTTCTCTAAATCAAGATATGGGTAAAGGGTTAATAACCAATTTGGTACAAGGTCTATAATCAATATTATTATTGGTAAAGGTCAATAATCAAATATTGGTAAAGGTCATCATTGGCAAAAGCTCTATAGACCACAACCATAATCAAACACCACCCTCATTGTTGTCTCACCAAAATGTGGGTGCAGTTCTTTCTAACTACAAGAAAGCCACATTCGCTTAGCCCTAACTATTATTATTAGGCCAATTATAGGTGTGGCCAGCCGGCGTGGTCAACAATTAGGGGGTTGGGTTACAATAGTGGCCTAATATAATCAAGCTACGTATCTTTGATTCAGTCCTTGGTTCATGCCGTTAGATTCGCACTCACTCACCTAGTAATAACAAGACAAAAGAGAGACAAAAAAAAGTTCAAGTCCATTACAAGTCACAAGACTGTGTTCGGTAGCTAATCGTAAACTAGCTAAAAAGTGAAGTGCTCTTTATTGCAGTCATCGCAAGTGAGTTGGTAGCTAGAGTTAAATACAGGCAACTAGTTGAGGTAGGCGATGATTATTACTTTAGTGCAAATTTAGAACTAGATTGTCATGTAAACTGTTGTTGTACTCCGAGCTGCAGCAGATAAAAGAACAACACTGGCCAGAAAAATATACTTTTAGATGATTTCATGTAACCCACTCTAAGTGTGTGTGTGTGTGTGTGTGTGTGTGTGTGTGTGTGTGTGTGTGTGTGTGTGTGTGTGTGTGTAGTAATGCTAGCTCTTCCACTTTTTGCAAGTCCACTCCCATCATGGCCCTGTTCATTCCAACTATTAGAAGGTATGTATGGAGTAGCCATTTTTTTAACTACATAGCTACATGTTTATATGATTGTACTTACATGCCTCAATGTCAATGGATGTTTTCATCAATGCTGTAGATCTAGGTTTTATATTTATTGGACCCTTAATTTATGAAGTTATTAATATTCAGAAATACGTGAAAATAAGGTATTAAAAAACACAGACCATTGATGGATATCATACTCATGTGTATAAAATTTAATTAGTGAATACAACACAACTAAAATCAATGACCTAAGGTATATGGAAATTAGAATATGATCATTATAATTATTCTTCAAGTGGTAGGTGTTTCTAGATTGCATGCACAAAAAATTCTGTATAATTAAAGAATTGTATGGCTACCAACCTAGAACATGTAACTATAAGTTTCTCACCATTGATGGTACTCTCTCTTTGATCAGTCTGTAAGTATGTAAGGATGAATAGTAATTCCATGACTATCCTCCTGGTGAATTTTCAGTTGTAATTAATGTGTCAAATAGAGAGGACAATTTTCATGGATAGTTGAAAATTCCACTCCTTTGGTTGCTAGATCAATCTAGGCATTTATTATTAATACATTTGTGGGTAGCTCCTCTGTGTACAGAATAGTTAAAAAGGGCTAATTTACCATGTGCTTGGAGGTGACTCTACAGGTTAGCACTATGTTCTGGCTGCATATAGCTTAAAGTCTATGATTGGAGGAGTGGAAGACATGGATTGGGTCCATTCCATTTATGTTCAAGTTAACTCCTAGTGAAACACATCAAAAGCTAGACTGTAGCTATTGTTGGTAAGGGAATAATTAATGAGCCCTTAGATTTACCTCAGGGGAAGTGTTAGCTACTTGGAGGAAGTACAACTACGTATGTTAACTGGAGGAAGTGTGGGACATATAAAGTAGCCAGGATGTTAAAGTAGCTAGGATGTTGAAGTCAGCTATGTTTGAGTATCAATGAACTCATACTAAGAGTCACCTTATAGCTTAGCTCTCAAAATAATCTGTGGAGTGTCTGGATTTGGGGGTGGGTACTTTCTTAATGTGGTAGTGCACAATGTGACTGATGTGATGTCCTCTCTTTTAAATGACTCTTCTTCATGAAAAATTGTAGTTTGAAGCAACCACTTTCATAGAAACTGCTGAAGCACATTTAGCTATGTGTTACCTCTGGTTAGTGGAATAGTGGGCGCATAATTATTATTTGAAAGAGTTAGTGGCTACAGTAATTTTTATTATATTTTTTTCCTCTCCAGCTAATGCACAGTTACTACGTATCTCTGACCTCTTCTTCTCAATTGAATGGTCTCATCTGTCTTGGACCTATTGAGTTTACTGGTGTTGGTACTCGAGTCCCTTTTCTTTTGTAATGGAGATTGAATGACACTGTACGCGTGACATACTCATTCACAGGAGATACTAGACCAGTTAATTTCACTCTCGATCCTCTGGCTGTGTAATTTGGAAAATTAAATTTTGTAAGTAAATATTGTTTTGATGGGTGGGTGGGTGGGTGGGAGCAGGATCATTCAGAAAATAAAATAAATCTGATTATCAATGTAGCTAATTGAATCTAAATTTTGCTAATTTATTTTTAGTTTGTGAACTTACTATGGCTGTCCACATTCTGCTGTCATAATTTTAGGCAGAATAGGGACACAAAAGAAGAGTGATAAAATAAGGCTCTTTTGGGTAGAATCTGCATGGCTGTGATCCAGTTTTGGGATTGTGATGGACCAGGCTTGAGTCATGTGACCACAAATATGTGGGATATCACACCAGCAGCAGCACTGCTGACTGTATCAATGAGCTACTAACAAACACATGTGCTGATTGGGCTGAATGTGCTTGTGTTGATTGCCCCCAAATTGGTCAGCAGCTGCCAAGAAGGCATTACTGATTCAGAAGCAGAGTGAGATTTTTTCACTCTTGTAATTAAATGCCTTTTGTCCAACCAGTCATTGTAAAAGGGACAATTATGTTGCATGTTAAAATTTTAGGGCAAAATTTGTGGCATGCAAAAAGCGAAATAGGTAAATTTTTTGGAAGTATGTGGATAGCCCTAGAACAATCTTGCTGATACTTTTATATAGCTGTCTGCTGTTATCTTATCTACCACACTGACAGCTGAACTATTCAGTGCTATGTAGATATGTGAGAACAGATATATGAGAACATATTATTAGAGAGACATATAGAACAGTCAGACAGTCAGTCAGTGAGTCAGATAGTAGTCCTGTCTGTATGTTTTATTATACTTTAGTTATAAACATTGATGTCTGGAAGGTTAGTCTAAAAAGGAACAATAGTTTTATGTTGGTTGGATTAGCTATATAGTAGTTGGATGGTCCAGCTGGTTATTTCTTACCTAAAGTACCCTCAGTGTTGCAGGTCATCCATCAGTAAAGGCCTGTAACAATAGCTATTATAATGCCTTTAATCATAATGATTTTCTAATACACTAATTTCTCTAAACTAGTATATGGGACCTAAACTTCCCGAATAGCAAGAAATATATTTCATCATTCTCTATAATGCTAGTTGATTGTATTTTTGCTACATCATAAATTAAAAGTAGATTCAGTTCAAACTTCATTATTCATAGCATTATTATTATTATTATTACTACTGTCTATTATTAAGTGGTGATGCAAGTAACAAACATTTCTGACTGTAAAATACCTTAATCCACAATCAGAATGTATAACATGCATGTACATTATGTAGATATCTTACCTCCACCATCCTCCACCTCCTGCTCCCTCCTCCTCCCTCCTGGAGGTCCTGGAGTCTCTCTTTAGTGGAACTCCTCCAACTCTCATTATGCCATAGAGATGTATCGTGTGACTGTGACACCTAATCTCTCCACTTGTTCGAGAGATGTGACTCCCAGTGAGGACTACAGTTGTCCTGGACTGTCTCTGGGGACATAGTACACCTTCACAGTCAGTGCCATCAACTGTGGGGACCAGGAAGGAATGGAATATACCTTCACTGTACAACCACAAGGTAAATTTTTGATACACAATGCAAATAGTACATAGTTCTCTTTCTGTTGCTTCCTTTTTGGTGTTTGTCATGGTTTGTGGTTGTTGGACTTGGTTTTGAGCTTTCCCAGTGATTATAATTATTGTCACATTAATCTGGTCCATTTGAGTTATTTCTACATAGAGAAAGGTATTGATTTACTTGTACTAGTTCCTATAATGACTAACCCACTAATGTATCTAGCTATGTATGCTTTTATTATGTATAGTGTATGTATTTCTTGTACCAAAAATAACCTTCATCTTATAATAATATTATTGTAGTTCCATAAAATTTACTGACTGTTGAAGCTGAGCCATTTTATGACAGCAGTTCACAGCTAAGTGAAGTGAGAGCGCATTGGAGAAACCAGGTATACACATAATAATATAGGGAGTTCACATGGTGATGCCACACCATGTTTGTATACCTAAAGATAAGTCTCCATAGGCATAGTTTGAGCCACCAACACAAAGAATTCATGGCTCAATTGGGCTCCTTCTCCATGTAACATATTCAAATTACATCTTTCAGATTACATCATTGTCAATTGTATGGGGTTAGATACAGTACAATAACAATATAGTACACAATAATTGACAATGATGCAATCTGAATCTGTTACATGGAGAAACAGCCAAATTCATGGCCCATGGTGATGATGACTAAGCTTATCACAGCCCAAACACTTTACTATTTCTAGTACTATTTCTAGACATAGGACCAGTGAGACAATATTCCATACTGACTTAAACCAACTCCATTGCTGTTCCCCTTCCCTTTACACCAACACTCATCTTTGATGTCACCACCACCACCTTCATTAGCACTGAGAAATGTGGTTTTAATTATGGACTGGTGTGGCTAGATCACTCACAAGTTTTGTTGAGTCATGACATTCTGTGTGATCAATGCATGCATTGACCACAGAATGTGATGACTCAACAAAACACTGGGTTATCTGCTTAATGGGATATATTACTAACTTTGTAGTGTGATGGTGTATTAAAACAGCCTTGTGATGAGGAGTCTACTTAGTGGAGTTTATATTCTTTCGTGAATGAAGGTGTCAAAGGACTCCTGAGGAAATACATATAAAATACCACAGAAACTATAACTGACTGGGTTCCTCCTAATAATTAGCTAAAGATGCAGTTCAAAGAGAAGTTTATGATGTACTTTGAAGCTATGAGAGGTTAATTGAGTGCACACATGGATATTAGCATCACATAGCTACTTAACTGCAATGTTCTTGCTCCATCGATGTTGATACTTCTTTTTTGTAGTCTAAGATAGCTGTATAACTATGTAGCACAGGGTATACCACCACCTTAATAAAAACACTGAACCATCAAAGAGTTAACTACCTGAACTTTAGCCTAAGCAAGTAGTTTATGCCAGGTAGTTTTCACATGACAAAGCTTATAGACTTTAGTGAAAGTCTTACCAGCTGTTATTACTAGCCTTGAATGTGAGGCCACTGAGAGAGTTGATGCTTTTAAAATAGAGTTAAGTACTATTTGTTTGTACATGATATGCAAGCGGTGGACCTAAAGTATGAAGGTTTAGCAAGATTCTCCATTGACATGTCCAAAAAGAATGTTTGTTAGCAGTAGATGCACTCAAATCCTTTAAAACTCACAAACATAAGACAATAGAGGAGGCTACAATAAGCCACTATGGGAAGACAAATGTGGGAGATCAGATATAGCATTGGGAATGATGCATCTTCTATTATTAGCTGTTATATGAGTGGCTTGACTTGAAAGTGTACTTAATCCTCCAGTACTCAACTTTGGTACATAGCTGATAACCTTTGCTTGCCTTTTACAAACTGTCTCAAATAATATTTCTAATTCTTCCAATCTCTCTTTTTTTATGATTGGGGCAAGTATTTTCAACTATGAAGAGGTTGTAAACCCAGTCAAATGACCAATGACACTTTGAACCTTTATAGCTATTCAATATTAATAGAAGGCCTCTCTCTTATAATTATATTGTCATGGGTTGGGTTTAGGGTGTGGCTGCATGGAATGGGGTGTTGTTTTGGTTAAGGCTAACATTTCTCCTTGAATACCTTACAATGAAATTTCTACTAACTTTATGTGTGTGTGTATTAATGTATAGTTACACATACTTCCACATACTTCTATTTTTTCTCCTATTTTTTCTTCTTCTATACATGTGACAGCAACTGGCAGTCTACTAGAGACAGTCTCATCATTACAGCTTCTCTTGTCTCTCTTAGCTATATAGCATTATAGTTGCTGGAGTAATGTTTGTTTCAAGAAAGGTATTTAAAGTAGGAGTTAACATTACAGCATTGTCAAGACCAGATGTTAACTATTACCAATAATATCACAACTTGCTTGCTATAATATTATGTGTAGTCTAATAGCATAGCTGTTTGACATAGCTAACATAATAAATAATATTATAGATCAGATTATTATTGTATTCAATAGACCCTTTATTGTTTTGCTAAGTTTAACATTATTATTATTATTATTACAGTAGACTCAAGCTCTCCATTAACAGACACTCCCAATAGTGGACATATGCCCAATAATGGACAATAGTCCATGTACCAACTGAAAGCCCTATTTTATAGTATATTTACAGCATCTGAATAGTGGCACCTCTAAACTCCGGACAACAGACAGTAGTTCTTGCACCAACCTATGCATCAACTATACAAAATCAAACGGACATTGTGGGCGAGGCCCTTTAGCCACACTCCACACAATAGCGAATCATGGAATGAAATTGGTATCATAGCTAAATAAGTTCAGTGTCTGCCAAAGATTGCACGAGTTCCTGGATTCTTCTGACATAATATCACTGCGGTCCATATAGTATACAAGTGCAGCATTGTTCAGCAGATGAGTATTTAAGTGGAGATGACTCACTTTCTGTTTGTGTTGATATTGATGGCAATGACTGTGATGAGAACTGACTAAATAGTTTGACTGAAGGGCTGAAATAGATGGAGAGGAATATTTTGATGTGCCACCACCTCCACCTAAAATACAAACATAAACAGGCAGTGGGGGGCTTGGAGGATATAAAGATCTTTTTGGAGCACCATGATTGTGCTACAACCCTCCTCTAAGAACTGGCAACCTGCCATGCAGCAACCCTAAGCCAAACAAGATTTCACCAGTTTTTTCATTGACTCTTTGTTATGATTGCATTATTGAAAATACACATTATTAAAGTGAATTGGGGTAGAGCAGCATAACTCTCCAATAAAGGACATATCCCAAATAATGGACAGAAAGCTATGTATGTCCCAAAGTGTCCGTTATTCAAAGAGTTTAGCTACTGTATTATTATTATTATTATTATTATTATTATTATTATTATTATTATTATTATTATTATTATTATTATTATTATTATTATTATTATTATTATTATTATTATTATTATTATTATTATTATTATTATTATTATTATTATTATTATTATTATTATTATTATTATTATTATTATTATTATTATTATTATTATTATTATTATTATTATTATTATTATTATTATTATTATTATTATTATTATTATTATTATTATTATTATTATTATTATTATTAGCTATTATTATTATTATTATAGTGGAACCTCTAAAAACAAACCCTCTAACGAGCGAATTACCTCTCACCAGCGAACTTTCATAATGCCCCCGAACAACTCGGCCATAGAAAATGTACAGCAGATCACCTCTTAAAGCGAATACCTCCGAACTCCGAATAGTAAACACTAGCTTAGCACTAGCACACTCTAGCAATGATAAACTGACCTCTAAAAAAATTAAAGCGAATTAAAAGCCACACCCTTTTGGAATTTATAATTATTTATGAATGAAAATATTTTTATATTTATATAATTATAAGGCCAAGACAAAGTGCCAGTTTGTGTAGGGGTGGCAATGACTAGGAAATCGAGTTTATGGAACAACTAAGTGATGCACAGGAGCAAGAAGTTGATGAATGTGCTCAAGAGTGTAGGGAGATGAATGAAGAACCGAGCCAACAGTGAAAACCTTTAGTGAAGCACTTAATGCACTAGATAATGTTAAACTGTTTATGGAGAACCATGGATTCAAGCTGGCACAATCAGCTCAGTTGGAGATGCTATAGCATATGCCCATGTAGAAAGTCAATAAAGCAAGCTATAATTATATATACCCTGTTTGATTATAATACCAAACTGTTTAAACTTTTTGTTATGAAATTTTTATACTCCAGTGTCATTGTATGTTAGCTATATTAAAAAAATAATTAATTAATTGAACCACAAGAATGTACAGCTATGAATATTGTACACTATAATTGGGAGCAGTAGCATGATAAAAAAATGGGCAACCTCTGAAAGCAAACAACCTCTTGTAGTATATTTCATATATAATCATCATTACATCAAATTCATATCTGAGCATGCTCATTGTCTCATTATGAAAACACACACGTGTCATTCTGATTTTTGTAGACAGTCTAGTTCTTGTTCTCTCTCTCTCTCTCTGTATCAAGAGTATAATTATATTTATTAAAAGATATTGACTTGGCTTATCTGGGCAAGCAGGTAGACACTTCACCTCTGAATAGTGAACAGAGGGGCCTGGTCCCAAATCGTTCTCTCTTCGGAGGTTCCACTGTATTTTATTGTGTATTCACTAACTAGAGTATTTTATCATAATAATTAAGGCAAAGTTTCTCAGGAAAATGCTAACCAAAAAGAATATTACAATGTCTCTCATTAGACTCTATAGAAGATCATGCATTATGAAGAGGTCAGTGTCCCTGATAACCACAAGGTGTCACAGTCTCAAGTCTCTTTGCATCAAAAAAAGATAAAGACAGCAAGGAATGTTGCATATGGCATTAATGACTCAGAATCCTAACATGCAACCTTCTATAAACTCACAAAAAAGGGCAGATATTAAAGAAAGCTACTCCTGGAACAGGTCCACCAGGAAAGGAACACAAGAAAGGAACACAAGAAAGGTTATGTGAATGAAAACATGGAAGTGAATATACCAGAAGGTGATGAGCCAACATTAAAGTATGACTACATTGATAAAATCCCTCTGTGTACAGATACATTGTAGCCCTTTTTCATTATCTGTAAAAGGTAGCTATTTCCAGAGAATTAGCTATTCATTATCAGCTAAAATAATTTGTCACCCACTGCAGTGCTCAAGTTACTACACTTCTCCCTCCTTAGCTTAAAACAGCTGAGAATCAAATTTAATATTCTAGTCCAAATCTAGATGGGGTTGTTAATTACGAGTTGATCTGTGAACTGTAGATCCAGAGATAAGTTGCACAGGCATACTGGCTTCAGTAATTTGGTATGGGATTACTGGAAACAGTCTCTGGATTCTTTGCAGACAAATTTGTTCTTTTTATCATTTTGCTTCAACTGCTTGCCCTGAACAACACTTGTCAAATCTGGAAGTAAATGTGATAGCCACTCACTTTCCACTACTCCTAAATTTATCAAAGGGATCATTAAAATAATCATTTTACATTTCACCATGGTCTGTACTTGCATATTAAACACAATAAAAGTGAAAACTCTAAGAGAGGACAACCTCCGAACAAGGGACAAAGTGCCTGGTCCCAAGTTGTCCCCTATTCCACTGTATTGTCATGGGTGGGGTGTGGCTGCATGGAATAGGGTGTTGTTTTGTTTAAGGCTAACATTTCTCCTTCTAATTTCCTTACAATGAAATTTTTATTTCCACAAACTTTTATGTTTATGTATTTATGTAGTAGTTATATGATACTATACTTAAAACTACTGTAGATACATTACAAATAAACACAATGGCAAGTGTGTTTAGTATTAAATACCTTTTTCCAGCCTCCATCTATCTCTGAGAGGTGTGATGATAGAACTGTTAACTACACAGTTGTCCTTGTGAGCAGTACAGGGGAGAGAGTAGACCAGAGAACTGTCAGCTCTGACAGTTGCATCAAGGATCTGTGTTCCACTTCCTTCTCCCCCTCCTTCTCAGACCAGACCTATCATGTCAGTGTCAGTGCTACCAATGTCTTTGGAGAGTCAAGTGGCACATCATCTATGGCATTTAGTAAGATCTCAATATTATTATTATTATACATGAAGAACATTAACATTATTTATAGCTAGTGTATAAAATGTTATTTCTGTAGATGGTTCATCTGCCTTCGGCCATTCATTGACCTTTGATAACTGTATGACTTTTCTCCTATGCTCTTACCTCTTAAATGTTTCATTCAGTACGGCCAGGACAGGACCTTAGCCTCCCTATTCAAGGCCCCCTCAACTCTCCCTTCACTCTTCCCCTAATGGATGAGAACACACTCTATTATTACCTGCTCAACAACACATTTGGCATTCAGTTCAGAGGGAACTTCACTACTGGAGAATGTGATACTATCACTGTCAACACAATTAATATGCTCCATTAATATTGACTTTTGTCTATAATGACCATTTCCAAATGTACACACCTTGCATTCATATTAATTGATTCTATATACAGTAGACCCTCGCATATCTGGCCCTCACTTATCTGGCTCCTCCGATTATCTGCCTACTTCAGCTAGCTGGCTATATCTATGTATTGGGTTGATACAACAGGTTATGATATCATTAACCACCAACTACCTGTTGTGGGCAACCCCCACCTTCTGTTAATGAAAAGCTACTAACACTGGTTTAAGGACTTAGCTAGAGATATGCCCAGTTAAAGCAGACTAAACTACAGTCATTTTTTCCTTCCTAAATAATTTTTGTCACATGTATACATTACAAAGTAAATTGTTTCACATATATGGACATTTCACATATACGGACTAGTGCTAGTCCCAAGGAGTCTGTATAAGTAAGGGTCACCTGATATGCCACCACCCTCACTAGCAGTAATTATGGATGGTGTGGCTAGACCACTCACAAATTTTGTTGAGTCATCACATTCTGTGTGGTCATTGGCAAACTGTGTTATCTGCTTATGGGACATCAGCTAACTTTACAGTGTGATGGTATATTGGCTCATAGATAGTAGCTATTAGAAAGAACAACCTTGCGATGAGGAGTCTGCTAGAGTTAATAGTTTTGGAATATAGTCATGAATGAAGGTATCAAAGGACTCCCGAGAAGATATACTAAAATAAGATCTATAACTGACTGGGTTCCTAATAGCTAAGAGATGCAGTTCAAAAGAAGTTTGTGGTGTATTTGAATAGCTATCATAAGCTAATGGAGTGCACACATGGATTCATGGATACATAATTTTTGTGCATGTGGTAATAACCACATTCAACTAACTATTAGTATAAGATTGAAGAGAAGTTTGACTGATGGCTGAGTTTCATGTAGATTGCTTTTATTTTGCACAGATCGAGGACCTTTTCTTGAAAACATTTTCTATTTATGGTTAATTAACCAGTGTTGAAGTGCATACCTACAAACTATCCCGGCCACACCGGGATTATCCCGCTAAAACCACTGCTTTCCCGGTTTCTAGCAGCAGCCTTTATGATACTACGGACTATTTTTCTTTAATATTCTCTTTGTCCATCGTTTAGTTTTTTTTTTGTTTGTTTTTTGTTTGTTTGTTTGTTTGTTTGTTTGTTTGTTTTTTTGGTTGTTTTTTTTTTGTGCGATCAAGTGACAATTCAAGCAAAAATATGAGTTTAATCAAGCAAATAAAAATTGATGGGTTGGTAGGTATTAGTGGTTTATTAAGTCATAACTTCCTGTATGAATATCCATGAGAGAAGTTAAAAGCCATTTGCAGCATCTATAATAATGGAGAAAATAAGGGTACAAAATTAAATAAAAGAGGTTATCTAAGGAAGAGGTTATCTAAGGAAGAGGTTATCTAAGGAAGAGTATCATGTAAAGTGAAATTGTATGTATATAATCCTTAGGCCTATTAATAATTATTGTCATATAAGGATGTAGCTATGTGATGTTTTTTTCTTAGAAACAGTAACTTATTAGCATCCAATAATAAAGAAAATCATTAATAATGAGTTTTATCTGATCCCATGTAAATCACTCTCCTAGTGAAGGTGAATTTTCAGGACTCCAGCTACTCCTACCTGAACAGACCTGAATCAATACCTTGTTAGGAACACTATATATATTCCCCTCCTCCAGAACCGTCTCTCTTTGGAATGTTATAATTATCCTATTCCAACTCCAACCTGTGGGACACTAGTTGACCCACCACTACTTGTTTAATTTGTCATCAGCATGACAACTATTTTTCAAGAAGCATCAGTAAGGAAAAAAATATAGATTACACTAGCTGTAGAGGTTAGCTAATAATCAGTGGCAGATCTAGGAAAATGAAGTGGGAGTTTGTAAACTGTTATATTAAACACTGATGTTAAAGTAGTTACCAGCAAAAGCTACATTTTTTTTTCTGCCAGGGGTCACAAGAACTCCAAACAAAAAAATAATAAAAAAACTATTATTACATAATAATTATAGTACACTCAACCCTTTGAAGAACCATTGATAATAACTATGGAAATCGCTATCATGCCATCCTTTTGAGTCATAAAAATTCATGTACATGGTGATGACTGAGATTTATTTCAGCCGAAACTGACCCATGTATGGTGGTATAGAATATTCACTTCTCCAAATCAAGATAGGGGTAAAGGGTTAATAACCAATTTGGTACAGGGTCTACAATATTATTATTATTGGTAAAGGTCAATAATCAAATTGGTAAAGGTCATCATTGGCAAAAGCTCTATAAGGCCACAACCATAATCAAGCACCACCCTGGGTTTGGACAAGCATTGTTGTGGGGGTAAAGTCTCACCAAAATAAGGGTGCAGTTCTTTCTAGTATAATATAACTACAAGAAAGCCACATTCACTTACCCCTAACTATTATCATAATTTGGCCTAATATAAAAATTGTAGGTGTGGCCAGCCGGTGTGGTCATCAATTAGGGGGTTGGGTTAAAATAGTGGCCTAATTAATTATAGTATCTTCAATTCATTCCTCAGTTCATGCCGTTAGATTCGCACTCACTCACCTCAGAGCAGCTCCAACTTGAAGTGCTAAATTTCAGTATTTTTGTAGCAAATTTGGTAGCTAGCTAGTTTCATGACATGCATCATTCTTACATATTATTATTATTATTGTTATAAGACACATACCTACATGCTGTGCAGGTATCTTGTGAGTAATAAAATAGACTAGAGTGTGAGCTAGAATTTAGGGTCTTAGCTATCGTAGTGCCTGATAGGAGACACTGGAACATGCTATATACATATTATAACAATGCACCAGTAACAAACATCATGAATTAAGGTAAGTCCGGGTATTTCCGAATACCTGGTAATTCGGAATAAACGGAGAACATTGATGTACATCTTCGACGCTCCAAGCTTCTACACTGGACTACTCCTTGTGCAAGTAGGAACTCCTGCAGCAAACAATCCCCGCAATAGCAGAGCAAGTTGACGGGTACACCTTCACTTTTTAATTCACTAGGTAAAGCACGAAAAGTATGAAGATTGCTACGAACCATCCAGCAGAGACAATACCAATATGCACCAGAGCAATTCACAACATTCTACAGCTACTTAGCAGTCTCCAGCAGAAATTTTAATGTGTGGGAGGGGCTGGTTCAGCCACAGCTCAGTGTGCAAACGCACTGGGTCAAAGGTCAAATTTATTGTTAATGCACAAACAATTGCAGACAGACATACTCCACACAAATAAATATGCATGTATAGAATTCAAAAATTAGAGTTATAGGTGCCTAAAATGTCTTCTTGGAAAAAGGAGCAGTTGGATATTGCCCTGGAAACGGTAAAGAAAAAGAAGATATCTCAAAATGAAGAGCTCTATTAACGTTAATACAATCATGTTACCTGCATCTTTTTTATCCATAATTACTTGGCTACTTGCTAAATAAGAGTCCATTTGTTCTCCAGACACAGTTAGCACTTTAGTCATCTTTTCCCATGACCATTCCGAATTATCCGAAGCAAGCGATTTGGACCTTGAACTTTAAACTCTGTTACACACCTCCTAAAGGTCAAGTCAGTTGAAATTAAACCAGTGGAAGCAAGTGCAGAAGAACAAAGATAGTGCTTGTGTTCAAAGCGTACCATAGTTGTTTGCATCGCTGATAGAATTTTGAGGTTTTCATAAGTTCATTCCGAAATACCCGGACTTACCTTAACTGACAATAAACAAACTTACTGTTACTGTCACCTTTTTTGGCGAATCTGAAACTGTTTAGACACCTCTTCGCCCCCGGAAGATGTTATTTCACAGCTAGTTTAATCCCTGAATCAATTTCCGCAGTCTGTATTTATATGTGTAAATACAGTTAAATATGATTAAATCCCAGTGGTTGGAGACTCTGCGATCGGAGACAAAAAAGTTCAAGTCGATTACAAGTCGCGAGGCTGTGATCGGTAGCTAATCGTAAACTAGCTAAAGAGTGGTGAAGTGCTCTTTATTGCAGTCTTCGCAGGTGAGTTAGTAGCTAGAGTTAAATGCGGGCAACTAGTTAGGGTAGGCAAGTTTAGAACTAGATTGCCCCGTCAACTGTTGTACTCGGCATGACTGAGCTCAGATAAAAGAACAACACTTGCCAGAAATACTTTTAGATGATTTCATGTAACCCAAGTACTCTAAGTGTGTGTGTGTCCCTCCATCTATCAGTCTGTCCTTCAGTATAGTGGGTGTACATGTGTGCCCTAGGCCCCTAAATATTCTATTTATTTAAACTATAAGAAGTGTTTGCTTTTATACACCATACTCCTATGACCTTTCTACCCACTATGTTTATGTTTTCAGTGCTATAAGGTCATTTACAAAATTAATAGGTAAAGTAATAGACTTATGGTAAACTCAAGTCAGTTTAAAAAGATAGTTTTCATCACTGAATCAAAATGAGAAAAGCCAATATTGAATTAGCTATAGTATACAACCATAGCTAATTCAATAAATGGAAGTGAATACACCAGAAGATGAGCCAACATCAGAGTATGATTACATTGACAATTAATCATATTAGTTCCCTGTCGTAGCACTATTACCAAAAGGTATTATTATAGCTGAATTATATATTAACAGTTTAATAAAAATTTGTGCCATCATTAATAATAGCTAGGCCTTATAATAGATATTTGTAGCATTCTAGAATAATTGGAGTGTTTGGGAGAATAATGAGCTAGATTGGCTGGCTATTGTTTGTTAGATCCATCTAGCAGGGATGGACAACAGTAGCTAATACCTACATATACACCAAACTGATAAACTTAAAACACTTTACCTTTCACACATTGCACAACCCTATTATCAGAAGAACTAAAACATTATTAAAGAAAAAACTTTTTTTTTTTAAATTTGTTGTGCTGTTGTTGTTGAAGGCCTTACTATCTACTAGCCTAATTTTGTCCTGAAAGGGGTCCAGACAGTTTGAATTGTGTATTAGCTAGCAGCTGGTTTCTAATTCCTTGTAGCACAGTCAACCATCATATTACTTTCTAACTGTAAGAAAGCCACATTCACTTAGGCCTATTAATGTATAGGTGAGCCAACCTCAACAATTATGAGGTTGGGTTACAATGGCCTAATTAATTAACGTAGTCAAGCTATCTAGCTGCGATTCTAAGATTGTCCTCATAAAGGTTAGATTCACACTCACTCACCTAGTAATAACAAGACTATAGTAATAAACAAGACAAGGAGAAACAAAAGAAGTTCAACTCCATTACAAGTCATAAGACTGTAATCAGTAGCAGCTAGCTATTATCATCATAAACTAGCTAAAGAGTGGTGAAGTGCTCTCTCTGACAATTTCAGTGAGTTAGTAGCTACTTAAATACTGGCAACTAGTTAGGATAGGTGATGATTAGCTATAATGGATCAACTGACTTGACCTTGCCCGAAAATCAATTTCGCCCAAAGTTAAGGGACAAGATATTATTGATCTCAGCAGCAGAAAGTTAAATTTGCAAGTGACCTCTGACCCCAAACATTGATTATTATGATAATTTTTTTTTTTGCTGAGGGGGGGGGATTGGTTGGTGTGGTATACAGACTCTTTGTAACTTGTATTTTATCATACACTTATGTTGTTTGTCCTTATAAATTCTTACACATAGGTTGTTTGTTCTATAGATTCTAGAACATTCTGATTTGTGCATAAATAGCTTGTATGATTTAAGTAGTTTTTAGAGTTTCACAATAATAATATTTCATAACTATAGTTTTTCTACTCTCATGATTCATAAAGCTATAACTGCGCAGCTGTAACCCCAACCTTTGACTGCTGGAAAAAGCTTCCTGTCCTGATTCTCTTATGGGTCTTGCAGACCCTATACACCACCAGGAATATTTATCAGTGATGTCTTCCCATGCTAACTCCACCATTGCTACATTACACCTATTATAATTATGATTATTTTGTGCATGTACAGTGGAACCCCTCTGTAGTGGCCACCTTAGGGGGATAAAGTTTTGGCGGCACAGTTGTATGTGGTTAATGAAGGATCTCTGTGTACTAGGGAAGAGTATTATAGGTAGCTAGCCCACTGTATAATAAGGGGTGTAGACATGGGGGTGACTTGGGGGGCTTAAGCCCCCCCCCCCAGATTTTTTCAGAAGATCGATAATAATAGCTAATAAGCTCAGGCTCTGGCTTAATTTTATTGTAAACTGCATATGATGTGCATTGTAGTGGTTAGGTAAACAATGACAGTAGTGGTTAACAGGTAAGCATGGCAACATTGTAAAAGCTGCTTAAAGAACTTGCTTTTGACTCTTAGCCTAATTGCTAGTAGCTAATACCATGTCTGTGAATCTCTAAGATAGTGGTTTAGCACTCCTTTAAAGCCAGGTGAATCATCCAATGAATTTAAGGCCAGCTATCAGCCTGAATTAGCCAGCAGTCAGCCAGAACTCTGGTGAGCTAATAATATTAGGTTTTTTGATCAGTGTATTCTAAAATAAATAGCTTTAGCTACTAGCAGTGATGTGGAAGATGTTTCAGTGCAGAATCCACTATCTTATCTTAAAATGAAATAGAGCCTAACCTATCCTTGTGTATATTATATTATTTGAATATTACTCTAATTTGCTCTCTTACGCCTCTTGGATTTTAAAAAAATTTTGCTTCTGCACCCCTCCCCGCACCCTCCCACTTGAGCCAAATTGCAGCTCTTAGGTCTTTACCTTATTAGCCCCCCCCCCCCCCCCCCCCAGTCCTAAAAAGTTGTCTACACCCCTGCAATGACAGCCAGCCACTGTGCTTTGACAGCAGGCCACAAAATTTGAGACTTCAATCAATCAGCAGCAGTTTTTGATTTCTGGGTCACAGAATTCAAACAACCACAAGTAGTCACAAAGAATTTACTACTTCTGTGACAGAGATCCTCAATAGAAGTGAAGCCCCCACCTAGGCTTAACAGGGCTGCTCACTAAGTCTAGCATGCAAATCTCATTCAGTCTCTGTGCAAAGTCATGCAAGTCAACTGGCAAGTACCAGGAGCAGGACATCCTCCTTGTAAGAAGGCTTTTGGACCTCATGTAAGTTATGATGTCCTCAATAGACCCAAATATGACTGGCCCAAGTTGTATCCAAGATATTCTGGCTGTGATATCTTCTTTATAAATCACGAGAGTAGATAAATTGTAGTTATGAAATTGAAATATTAGCTATTATTGTGAAACTCTAAAAACTACTTAAATCATACAAGCTATTTATGCACAAATCAGAATGTTCTAGAATCTACAAGTAATAGGAAAAAAATTTATCCTAAATAAAAATGGGTATATAGGGTTGCCAGTAAACATTTTCTTACAGCCAACAAATCCCTACATTAACTGCCAAAGAGCCACTGTACAATGGCTTAGCTAGCTATATAAAGCTAAGAAGCGGTTGTACATAAAGTAAACTGCCATGAAGAGCTATAAGTTACTGGTACCAAAGAAGCAGTTAATGTAGGGATTTGTTGGCTGTAAGAAAATGTTGACTGGCAACCCTACATACCCATTTTTATTTAGGATAAATTTTTTTCCTATTACTTGTTTGCATTCCTTTCTTTTATTAGAGCAGGTAGCTAGAATAACTCTAGAGCAACAATTCAACTGCAGTATCACTAACACAAAATCTCCACCACAGCCTCTTTAGCTACACCTTGCCCATTAGTTATTAACATTCAAGTTTTCAATGTTAGTTTTAAGTTACTAAGTACCCCCACACAGGTGTTCATGTAGTTACATTTTTGCTAACATGTATATAGCTAGATACATCCTTTAATTTAAATTGCATTCCTGTTAACATCAGAGTACACTTGCTCTGACCCCAGGCTATGAGATGGGGACCAAAGAATGCATGGTAGCCTAACCCTTGAGAATAGTGAACAATTTCACCTTCAGTCATCAGGCTCCACCATGCAACATGTACTTGGTGCCAATTCAGTGGCTTAGGGTCTTTGTTGCTCTGTACACAGTGCACTCAATATTAGCCATAACCACCAGTGCAGCATCAATGGCTGAACCACCAGTGCATCACATCTAGGTTGCTGTGGAGAAGTTAGGCTGAACCACCAATGTAGCATCTAGCTCGCCTGAAGAAAAGGAAGAGGAGAGTCCCTTTCCAGGCTGCAACAGTGCAACACAACAGTTATAGCTATAGCTAGCTAGAGTAAAACACAACACTGACTGTAGGTGTGATCTGAACACTATAGAGCTGTCCAAGGGAGTAGAAGCAGAACAGTCAACTTCAACATTAGACAAGGAGCCCTTACGGAGCATGTTCACACGACCCTTTACCAACAACAATGGCAGCCCCCCATTAAGTAGCACTGAATTCTAAACCAACTCTAGGTACAACTAAACAGAAAACAAACAGCAAAAGATCGGCTTAGAGGTGCCGCTCTATCTATTGGTACCAAACTTGTTGAGCCTACTATAGCCAGTTCTTCAGTACGCTTATCTTATTATTATTATTATTATTATTATTATTATTATTAGATGAACAACCAGAACAAAAGTCAGTTTTTAGTTTCTCCGTAGGTTTTTAGTTTCTCCGTTTTCTAGGCTTCTGTAGGGAGTTAAGAGCTGTGCTTTGGTATACTACCTACTGGTAAGGCTTTCTGTCCTGGAGAGAGATTTTAGAAGATTCTAGCCAGATTTTGCAGAGTTATTGAAAGTTGTAGTTTGTACTATTCTATGACCTTTGTCCTCTCAACCCTACATAGGGAGTGCTACTGCACTCCCTGATAGAACAAACAACCTATGTGTAAGAATTTATAAGTAAGGACAAACAACATAAGTGTATGATAAAATACAAGTTACAAAGAGTCTGTATACCACACCCACCAATTCCCCCCCCCCCCCCCAGCAAAAAAAAAAAATTATCATAATGATCAATGTTTGGGGTCAGAAGTCACTCAAAAATTTAACTTTCTGCTGCTGAGATCAATTCTTGTCCCTCGAAAATTTTTATCCCTCGCAAATTATTAATTTTCGAGAAATTTATTTTCACGCAAGGTGTTGTTAAAGTCAGTTGATCCACTATAATTAGCTATAGCTACAAATAATATTAGCTATACATAGCTAGAACGCAAGTTTAGAAGCTAGCTATCTAGATTGTCACCTATCATTGTGCCATCTTGTAATCTGCTGCAAGACTGAAAACTGCAGCAGAAAAGAACAACACTGACCAGAAAAAAACTACTTTTAGATGATTTCATGTAACCCACTCTTAGTGTGTGTGTGTGTGTGTGTTCGTCCCTCCATCTATCAGTCTGTCCTTCAGTATAGCGCTAGGGCTGTGGGTGTGTGAGTGTACGTGTGTGCCCTAGGCCCTAGAATATTTTCAGTGAATTGTTCTGTTTACTTAAACTATAAGAAGTTCTTGCTTTTATACACCATACTCCTGTGACCTTTCTACCCACTATGTTTGTTTTCACTGCTATAGGGTCTTTTAAAGATAAAATAATATTATAGTAGACTTATTATTTTGGGGGGTAAACTCCAGTCAGTATTAAAAAAGCTAGTTTTCATCACTGAATCAAAATAAGATAAATAAATATTGAATTAGCTATAGCCATTAAAATAATTAGCTAGAAAGTAGGAATCAATAAACACATGTGAAAAAGTTGTTTACTTCAAATATGACCACATTCACATTCAATCCAGGTTGGACTGATTGTGAAATGGCATAGCTAAAAGTATCACACTCTTCAATCCTCTACCTCATTAATCTTGAAGTTACAATCATACAACCTGAACTAGATCACAGCATCATCATTGCTATAGATCCATCACCACCATCATCATTATATAGATCTATCACCATCATAAATAGATCCATCACCATCATCATCATTGCTACATCATAGATCCATCAGACCACATAATTTATAATTATTGAGCTCTAATCATCACCAGGACCTGCATGTATACACAAAGGATAATTTCTATGCCATCTTCATGTAGTTAGCTACCACCACCATTCTCTTCTGCTGAGGCCATGCCTTTTTTCACACAAGGGTGGACCTCTACTAGAGCTGACCAAACTTGGACTGAGTATGTAGGTTGGGTCTCACCACTTCACTAGGTCATGGTCTTGTCATACCATTATGTCATCAGGTGTAGGAGGAGGGGAGAAGAAATTGCTCAACTGAACAGCTAACAAAACTTACTTGCAAAGGAGAACAAACTGTCTGAAGTGATATAGCCACTGACTTTGATGAAGCTTGATTAGCTATAGAGTGTAATGTAATTATGCATGACTAGACTTAGTCAGATTGAATGTTGTGTACTTTTTGAATTAGAGAATTTTTTTTTGAATGAGTATAGCTATAAACTGTAACCCTAAAACTATAATAGCTTCTTACCAAGCATCTGAACACAGTCATAATAGGGTGATTACCTGGGTTTCATACTAGATGACTATGGCAAAAACTTTGAAGCCGGACTTTGTCCTGTCATAGACGGTCGTGTTTGAGTGAAGAGTAAACAGTAGAGCTTTCTCTTCAGCAACTCTTGCTATCATGCCACTGGCCAATGAAAATGAGATGAATGTCCATCCATCAGAAACAATAATGGTTGGGTAGAAGGAGCATGAGAATAAAAAATGATGTGGAAACAAGTCACTGAATGTTTACTGATCAATCCTGCTACATACATTTGGATAGTATGCAGGAACCAGAGACATTCACAAAATATGCTAGAACTGTAACATGCTCTTTACTGGTTTCTCCTGATTATGTAATATTTATTAATAATACTAGCTCTTCCACTTTTTGCAGGTCAATTCCTATCATGGCCCTGTTCATTCCCACTTGTTTTATGATGATAGTTCTATCGAAAGGTATGTATTGAGTAGCCATTGTTTTAAATATAAAACATGTTTGTATGATTGTACTCGTTATCATGTATGCCACATATACAGTTCCATAGATGTTTTCATAACTGTAGATCTGTTATAATTTCAGTATTAATACATATTTAATGTATTATTTTAACTATTTTATGAAGTTATTAATATTTAAGGTTATTTAGAAAGGCACTATCAGTTAAAATAAGGTAGTTAATATTTTTAAAACTATAGACCATTGATGGGCTATCATACTCATGTGTAAAATTTAATTAGTGAATACAACACAACTAAAATCAATGACAAAAGGTATATGGAACTTAGAATAATGGTATAATTATCCATCAAGTTGTGAGTGTTTCTATAGAATGCATTAAATCAGTAGAATATAGCCCCCCCTTCCCCCACCCCCCAAAAATTGTATATTATATTGTAGAATTGTACTACTGCCAACCTAAAACATGCAATCAAGTTTCTCACAGTTGATGATGCTCTCAGTCTGTAAGTGTGTGAAGAGGAATAGTAATTCCAAGACTACCTGTGCTGTGAATGTTGTAATTGATGTGGCAAATAGAGAGGACAGTTAATATTTGATATAGTGGATAATTACTCTGCTAATTTACCATGTGCTTGGGTTAGCACTAATTTCTGACTGGGTATAGCTTAAAGTCTCATTATAATTAAAATTATAAAAGGAGTGGAAGACATGGACAGAATCCATTCCATTAAACTCCTATTGCTACGAATGAGAGGAAAAAATTAAGGACGAATGGGACCCTAGAGTTAGTTTCCAGGGGAGGGGTTACTTATAGGGAGTACAATTATGTTAATTGGAGTAGGTGTAGTAGGAGGGGCATGTATAAAGTAGCTAGGTTGGTGTTGAAGTAACTAGCTAGATGTTGAAGTGGCTAGGTGATGTTGATGTTGGGGTCTACCAGTGAATTCATACTAAGTGTCACCTGCTCTCAAAATAGTCTATAGAGTGTCTGGATTAGGGGGTGAGTACTTTCCTGTATGGCCATATGGCATTGCAAAACTTATATCATGCACTATGCTCATGAAAAACTGTAGTTTAAAGGAACCACTTTCATAGAAACTGCTGAAGCACATTTATGTGTTACCTCTGGTTAGTGGATAGGTGTCAGTGCTTAGTTATCTTTGAAAGAGTTAGCAGCTACAGTAATTTTCCATTGTATTTTTTCTTTCCAGCTAATGCACAGTTACTCTCCCTGACCTCTCCTCAACTGAATGGTCCCATCTGTCCTGGACCTATTGAGTTTACTTGTGTTGGTACTCGAGTCCCTATTGCTCTACAATGGAGATTGAATGACACTGTACATGGGACATATGTAAACACAGGAGATACTAGACCAGTTAACATCACTCTCAATCCTCTTCTACCTGGTGTGATGGCACAGGTCACAAGTGTGTCTCCAAATGAGGATGGTGTTTCAATGAACATCACATCCACCTTGAGTGGTGATGCATCAGCTCTTGATGGGTCATCAGTTCAGTGTACAGCCTTTTCATTAACCAGTGAAATTTACATAGTCAATGTCATAGGTATGATTAATATTACATATGATCTCTGTATGGGTGTGGGTAGGGAGTTAATTGTAAGATCTGTATCATAAATTTGTCCATGCTCAGTCCAGATACATTACCTTTTCTCACTAAAGGCATTTTCCTTTGTGAAACTATATTACACTTATAGTCTAGACTATTCCCCATTGTTTACTGGTGTTCATACAAATCTGTAGTTTCATTTCACTCACTCAGTATTCAACCTTTCATTAGGTGAGATGGCTATTAAAATTTTGGGAGGTGGGTGTGGGAAGGACGGTGGGAGTGGGAGTGGCAGGATCATTCAGAAATTACATTACAGTAACTGGAATAATTTATAAATTCAATAAAATACATAATTCAAATTTTGCTGGGCAATAACATACTTCAACTCTGAAATTACGGTATTTTGTTTGTAATCGTACAATGAAATCTTGCTGACTTTTATTCATATGCCTTGAATCATAATTAGTTATATGCTAATTTCTGTAAACTTACTAGTGTATGGTACCCCAACTTCAATGTTAGTTGACTATATATTATTTTGTCACATCATAACTTAAATAAAAAGTTCAGATTTCATTAATCTAGTTCTATTATTTTGTCTGATGCTAGTGATGATTATAGGATACCTTAATCCATAATGCATTAAGTACCATACATGCATGTACATTCATGTCCCATTTTTTAGATATCTCATCCCCTC